>JAGDQP010000791.1:0-142975 GCA_022664845.1 Lepisma saccharinum
CTATGATCACTCGAGATTTTGAAACTGTTCAGAACAGACACGTCTTATATATATATATATATATATATATATGTGTGTGTGTGTGTGTGTGAGAGAGAGAGAGAGAGAGAGTGAGTGAGTGAGAGAGAGTGTGTGTTGAAGCCTCCTGGAGGCTATTTCATACAATGCGAAATGAAAGTGCTTATTATAAAGAAGAAAATTACTTTTGGGGTTCGGCGGCTGGAAGCCATGGTAAAAGGGGGTCGCGGCATGAAAAATGTTGATAAACGCTGACATAGACTATACAATAGAGGATAGGATGACGCGATCAGCAGCTCAGGTGAACTACCTATAATAGAAATTATGCATCAGTGGTTGGCAAACCATCAGCTTGCAATCAATAAAAGACGCAGCCAGTTGCCAATATCGTAGACTGTGTCCAATAGTACAAGTTTACAGTTGGAACGTGCACAATGTACGTATCAGTGTGCAATTCCAGTGTTTATTTTACTATATGAACTTCGTTATGTGTAGGTGAACATAGACCGCATCATGATTGTATGTTGTGGGTTGATTTATCGTTGGAATTGCATCTTAACGTTTATTTTATTATCTAAGGTGCTGGAAGGAAGCTCAAAGAACAAATGGAAAGTTTTATTAAAAGTTCTTATCGTTATCTTGCTTATAAATAACGTTTTTGTTAGGTTTTGTGCTTTTATTACGATTTATTTACAAATGAATTTTAAATGGTGTTCAATAGATGGCGTTAGGGGCAGTGGCCATGAACCTTGTTAGGTAAAGATAAAATCGTTGTTTTATAGTTTTATTTTGCTTAACAGCAACGAATTGTTATATATTAATTTATTCTATTACATTTCTTTTTAGATATTCTGAAGTTCCTTTTCGTTTATCATGTTGTTTGTAAACTATAGTTTACTAATGCGTATATTATAATATTGAATGTAAATAACGCTACTGGGTTTTCTGAGATGGAAGTATTTGAATAGCACTTCTTTATGTAGGTCAGCGAATTTCGAAATAAATTCATGCTTAATGATATAACCATTTCTTTTCTTCAGCTGTGGTAGATTACCGCAGGAGTATTTTTACTGTTTCTGGGTAGTCTGTAAACCCACGCGTTGTCCCGCCCAGGAGCAGCAGACAAAACCCTCGGTTATTTAGGGGTACCTTAGATCAACATCTTATGGTTAAAGGAATCGATACTGTTCTTAGGTATTAGGATTTCTGCGAAGGAGAAGTTGTCCCTTCAGAATATTGGAACACGCAGTGTTTCAATAATTGGTGCCGAAAACCCAGGAAGAACATGGAAATCATAAGCGAAGAAACGTCTTGCAACCAAAAACCAACAGCAATGACGTCAGAGGACGTAGGAGAATATGACCCTGATGTGCGCGAAAGGAAGAGATTTTTTATAGATCTAGACATTGATGGAACACCTAAGTGGTTTCTGCGGTTTTCAAGAAGGAAAAAGGAAAAGGATGGAGCTCAAATTCGCAGTTTTATTGATGAAGCATTGCATTATTGGGTCGAAAAACAATGGAAAACAGTAAACAACAGATCAAAGAGGAATCCTTCCAATTAATCTCAAAGGTCCAGGATGATCTGATGGCTAAATTGGTGGAGATGCAATAGGAGCTTACTTTCTTGCGAGAAGCACACAGAGATATGCTTGGTGTTAGACGAGAAGAGGATATGAACGATTTTAGTGAAGAAACTGAAACTGAATGAAACTAATACTAAAACGGAAGAGAAAACTGTAGCATATTCTGCTAAAAATCAGAGAGGTGACACTGGTTTGAATTCCCAACAAGACTTTGCTATCTGTGAAATGAAAGTTACGAATAATGTTGCTAGAGAACTTGGTGTGAGTACCGTTGGTATAGCGGACAATGCAATAATTAAATATAGTAAGATAGTTGGAGAGGATCTGTCTGATGAAACATATAAAGGCAAACCTAAGAGGAAATATAAAGTTAAAAAGAGGAAAAAAGATTGGGATCGAAAGAGAAAGGTTCAAAAACCTACATTCCCGAAGCGATTCTGTGGAAAGGGAAGTAAAGCCCGTAACAGCCAATACAGAAAGAGTCGCTCCAGAAAGGACAACTTTCAAATCCGAGCTCCACGAATCCATTGAATCTCGATTTTAATGGGAAGAGAAAGGAACTACGTAAACCTAAATTGGAAGTGCCAATTGGAGAGATTGTGACACCTAAATACTATTTGCGTGTAATTCCCGAATATTCGAGTAATGGTCTTGGATTTCAATATCAAGAAGATATTTCTTACAAGAAAAGGTTGCCACCAAAATAAAGATTCCAGAGTATATCCCTAAGTTATGGCCAAAACAAATTTACTCCAGTGAAGAAATTGCTAATGTCGAAAAATGTATAGAGAATGGTATAAGAGGAAAAGCAGAGTCAAAAAGCGAGCTTGTAAGAAGTGGGTAAAACGAACCTTACAAAAAATCAAATATAGGAAAACAAACCTTACAAACATATGTATATGATGATGATGATGACCAGAAATGAACTATGATTATGATATTTTGTTTTATTATCATAATGGTATTAGGTGTAGAGACTTTGAAAATGAACTGGGATAACAACTATGGTTACAGTGCATTTAAAGAAAAGGAAGAGAAAACATTAATTATAAAACCCGTGCCTTGACATTAATTTGTGACGATCAAAAGGCTCATACTTGACCATTGAGCACAACAACTTGTGATACGTTATTAAATAATATTATTATGTTAATGACCACCGAGGGTTCGATGGAATTGACACCCAAGGTTTTTAAGAGGAATTAATTTGAATATTTGCTAACTGTTAATATAATAATTATAAAGGAAAGAAAGATAATGAATGAAAAGAAGTTATAGTTCTGTGGAAACCTTAATGAAACAATTGTTCTGTAGGAGCATCATCGAAATGACTATGTAATATAAGAATAATTATTGGAGAATAGAATAATCATGAATTAGTGATGATATGAAACAATATATGAGGTGATTTTAGTGATCTGATTGACGCAGTGAATATTTATTTGATGTGAAAATACTTGTCTTGAATTAATTTATGAAAGAATGTTAACAATCCAAGTTTTATCACAAAGATTGTTTTTTTACTCTACTGTTCAAACAACTAGTTTTTATACTTCCAAGGGGAGGGGCACATATGTTATGTGTAGGTGAACATAGGCCGCATCATTATTGTATGTTGTGGGTTGATTTATCGTTGGAATTGTATCTTAACGTTTATTTTATTATCTGAAGTGCTGGAAGGAAGCTCAAAGAACAAAAGGAAAGTTTTATTATGTTGCTTATAAATAACGTTTTTGTAAGGTTTTGTGCTTTTTTATTACGATTTATTTACAAATGAATTTCAAATGGTGTTCAAGATGGCGTTAGGGGCAGTGACCGTGAACCTTGTTAGGTAAAGATAAAATCGTTGTTGTATAGTTTTATTTTGCTTAACGGCAACGAATTGTTATATATTAATTTATTCTATTACATTTCTTTTTAGATATTCTGAAGTTCCTTTTCGTTTATCATGTTGTTTGTAAACTATAGTTTACTAATGCGTATATTGTAATATTGAATGTAAATAACGCTGCTGGGTTTTCTGAGATGGAAGTATTTGAATAGCACTTCTTTATGTAGGTCAGCGAATTTCGAAATAAATTCATGCTTAATGATATAACCAAATTTTTCTTCAGCTGTGGTAGATTACCGCAGGAGTATTTTTTACTGTTTCTGGGTGGTCTGTAAACCCACACGTTGTCCCGCCGAGGAGCAGCAGATAAGTCTCTCGGTTATTTAGGGGCATCTTGAATCAACATCGTATGGTTAAAGGAATCGATACCGTTCTCAGATATTAGGATATCTGCGAAGAAGAAGTTGTTCTTTCAAAATTTTTGATCGCTGTGTTTCAACTTCTCATTTATACTTGAGCGCAGCACCAATCGGGAATAAATTACCAACGTTTGAACTATTATGTGACGTTCGTAGTGCAGCCTCCAAATTTTTAATGTAAAAACACACATACCTCAGCATTTCATAAATTACATCCACCTACATTTTCTAGAGGAATGAATATTACAGACAGCACTGAAGTTATAAAATGTCGTCTAAATGCTTATTTATAAAGAAATAATTACAGAGTAATAATAGAAAGCAAGATTGCCATCTTAAACTGAAATTAGTAATCTTTGAGCTTATTACTCTTTCAAAAAAAAATCATTTAAAAGAGCTAGGACTTCCACAATCGTATCCTGCTCTTAAATTATGCTTAGGATCAAGTACATATTACTACCCGAAGTTATGCTTATAAATACACGAACGACCACCACTATATTTTTTATATATCGTGAACATTGTATTTGAAATTCGTCATAGGTAAGTCGAGTTTAGAACAATACTTTTCTAAGTTTCTTGATGCAAAGGTCAAGCTGGGTAAATAATCAACCAGTATTGTAATGTATAAATGCGTATATCAAGGAAGCAATAAATATAGCTGAACTCAAGTATAAGTGAGCTCAATGAGAATCATACTATTCTAGAGGAGTATATGTTATAAACTTATGATACATTGATGGTAACATCATCTGCTTTCGAGAGGCACCTAGCAAAGCACTTCGTTCACGTGTATTGTATTTCAAGTATTTACTACTGTAATGTTATTTAACACTGAGTTCTTAACACGCGCTATTTATTTTGGACTTACGTTTAAAGTTTTCAAGTATAGTGTAGACAAATCATACGTAGTACTATATTAAGTACACAAATGCCTAGCACGCAAACTGTTTCTTCGTGTACTACGTACTTGTAGATTTGTGAACGTGGAAGTTTTGAACCAAACTTCTGACGTCATTTCCTAAGAAGTGTGAACTAGAAGTATGTACCTTCTGGACACGGAGTTAGTGATGAAACAGTATAATCAAAGTGGGTCTGATATACGGAATAGTAGCTCGCGTCTTCGTGCAATTAACGGAATTTCGACAGAGCTCGTATTGTGATTCTCCAAGAGGCTGGTGGATAGTCATATCAGAGTTGCGGAGTTCATTGTATCCGAGATGTCGGCAATATGTTCATTGATGAGAACTGATTTCTCGTTGCTGGAAGTGATGTAAGACGTAGATTAGCTGTGGGATATATTCAAGCATGTATCAGCACTGACGTATGGACTTTACGTCTGGCATCATGGTGTAGAATCCAAAGACGCTTTGTCCATACAGCATCTGAGGAGTTTCCCACAATCTAAAATATTTCTGTTAACTTTCATTATAATAGGAAAGATGACTCTGGACAGTGTCTACGGGATAGCAACACTGAAGTCAGAGGCAGTGTCTTGTCATACTTAACATAGAACCTTTGCTGTGTTGTTTTCTGCGCCTGGGCTGTAGAAACACACAAACCAAATCTTTTCTATAAGAGACAGAGGCTTTGTATGTCCTATGCTTGTTATGTAGGAGGAATTGGGATACATATAACTAACATTAATAGGTTATCGCCAGGAAGAAACAAAGTTGTAGTAACCAATTTTGGAACATTCTGACTGACAGTTGGAACTAGCGATTAGATACAAATTTTACAGCATCCACTGAAATACATACGCTGAATACAGTTAATAATGGCCATTTTATTGAATTATATACCTGGAAGGTTATAAGCTTGAGATTATGGGTGCACACAAGCAAGGGCAAAGCAAACATTTTATTATTTGTCTTTAAAGAGCGAAAGTGATCCTTTGTATATTTGTTTTAACGGAAGTTAAATAGGGTTTTATTATATTCATTCATTGGTGAGATTTTAAACTTGTATAGATTTTTAATGCGATAATTAGATCCCCGTCATACCATACGGGGGATTTATTTGCAACTTATATTTCGGAACATTGTCAACAACTGCGGCAGTTAGCAGGCTATAAAAACAGTTTTATATGTCGTTAACATTGCTGTCGGATTCCATTATATTCCATGGAGTTACGTATAGAATATTTCTAAATTCTGACATTTATCGTATTCCATACAAACACTTCTCTTGGAGATGGAAAAACTCTTTTCAAACTTTTACCCATGTTCTATCTATAACTAACTCTATGACTTACGGAACTCGCAAATTTATGATAAAGTTAAAATCTCTTAGCAATAAAAGTAAATAATTATTATTCATTTTTGATTGAATCCTTATCATTAAGTTATGTAATTTATCAATTTCGATAATTTCGGAATGTAAACGCAGTCAATGTACAGCTTTATGTTACGTTTCGTGTCAACATATACCCACAAGATTTCAACATCAGTTTCGGAATTTTGTATCCTACTAGCATTAAACAGCTACAGCTATTAATACACCACCGTGTGAATCATTACTTTCGTCTACTCTCTTCTTTTCTAAATATATAATAAATTTCTTTCAATATTTCACTATCTTGCACCCCTGAGTGAAGCCATGTTTCTAGAACATAAATGGTGCTAAATTTATAATCACCTTCAAATGCTGAGTTAAACATATCTAATTTTTTATTATTTATATTCATAGCGTTTTTATAGTAAATCTCAAATCTATTATTGGAATAATTGGGTCCGGATTTTGCATGAATATGATTTTACAGCTAAAATTTTCGTTCTTGTATCCGCTTTCTTAGAAACAGGTTTGAACATTCCATGACGCTAACACTGAAATACATCTGTTCTAACACATTCAATTTATAGCTTTGTTATATAATAGTGATAGTGTTTTGAACTCTGCCCTTCTGAAAGTTTCATTCGCCGAATTCCTTCCTTGACGGAGCAATTGCTTTATGAATTAATCTTCATTAATAACCTTACTTTGAGATAATAACAGTTCGGTTCTCTGATGAAAATACTCGTGAACATACTCATCCTTCAGGATTAGATTGATGAAACTCACTTTTATCGCGCCGTAGATGCTAATTTGCAATTTGCTTTCTCACTGTATCCGCTTATGATGGGCATCGATCAGAAATATGATCGAACGAGATTTATGACGCAGCAAGTTGTGCCTGTACGCAATATCCAGGTATAGAATACATAACACGTTTAGTGTAGTGAGTAGAATGAAATTAATTATTTTGTGGTCCTCTGTTTTGAACTAAACAAGGAGTCCCTTCATTGAATATAATTTTAAACTCGTGCTGATGGTACATGTCCCTTATTAGGAACATAATCGAAGTTGAACCTAATTATGTCAGCAGTATATGTTTCAGTGAAGGGATATATTCTTATCAACATGCAAAACAAGCTTGTAAGTTTTCAACAACAGAAGATACTTTTTTTTTTATTAAAGAAGGCTCCCAATCACTTCGTCCAGTTATCCTCACCGGGTTTGAACTCGGAACTACTACGTGCACAGAACGCTAGCATAAACGGTGCGGTCAATTGCGAGCTCCGTAATATTTCTTTGATAACTTTGGTATAAAAGAATTAGAAGTCAATATTCTGTTCCTCAGGTATAATATTTTCTGTGTTTGTCATTCTTTACACATCATGACACAGATAAAAAAGATGGTAAATAGGAAATAATTCATAGCCTACTCGAGTTCCCTTTTCACAAATCCTACGTATCTTAAGTTTCTGTGATCCAGCAACGAAGGTTGCTGCGTACAAATCGCCACTAGTAAATGCCACATGCTCAATCACTGCTCACACTAAGCATCCCGATAGGTTTTTCCTGTTTACCCGGAGTCACCAAATAGGTGTCTGTTTGGTACCTTCGGGCTGTAACGTCAGGTCCGAGAAAGCCCGTTAGTGTTAAATTCCTATCAAGTTCCAGCAGATATGATTTCGAGTGTTAACTACAGTCTTTGAAGGAAACATGTACGTTAAAGGCCAATGCTGTTCGGTGTGAAATGTGCGAATAAAGTGGTTTTAGTTTAACAGGTATATTATTTGAAGTAGAAAAGTATTTTGAAAGTAGAATCATATTGCGTGAGGTGCATTTCTAGTGAAATCAAGCAGAAATAGTCAACAGTTTGGGGAGGAAGGGAAAAGAACCGTATCCGTTCCTTAAAAGGGGGAGGCATCCCCAGATGAAACTATCAGGACTGTCATAATTAGAGGAAAAACAATACACACTGGAGAAGAGAAATCATACGCGACTTCCTTATTTTGGAGATCAGAAGAGTACATGAGTAATTTTTATAGGGAGAATTTCGAAAAAAAATAGAAGGAAATCTAATCAAAGATAGCATGAAATGAATCTAGCGCGCAATCGCAGGTGATAGTTCTGCGCATAGTAATTAGTACCTCGCAAAAGCGAGAGAAGTGTTCTTTTCGATTGTCGTGAAAATGTGATATATATATATCAATTTAAACATGAATTAATGGCGAAGTACTAAGAAAAAGAAGCAAGAGATAAATGTCTGCACAAACAGTTCAATAATTGCACATGTTAACGCTGCACACTCTTACAATTTAGTAAATGTTTTAGTTTTATATGTATGTATGTGTGTGTTTGTTTGTGTTACATATGCACGATATATGTAAACTGCATGCAAAAAAATATGTATACAAAAATTAATTTATTATTTTAAAGAGGGCAAAGGAACTTCCATTTAAAATGACTTCAATACATATTTTTGTATTATTTGTTTTGTGTTATGCTTTGAAAGAAACAAAGATAATTTTTATTGGAGCATAAATCCGTGGAAAATTCGGGCAGAACTTGGATGTTTTAGGCAATGTAGCTTTGTTGCTTCTTTGTATCAATAGTTCTGTATGTTGCTTTCAGCTGCTGTAGCTTTTTCTCGTTTTTGAAAGATACTTCTATAGTTCCTATTTTCTTTCTTTCTTCTTATTCGACTGATTTTGAATATTATTGAAAACATAATGATGATAGAATTTCTATTAAGATTCTAAAGGATAAATTATAGGTCTTGTTTATATCCTTGCTTATTCACGAAAATTTTTATTTATATTTTTCATAATAATAACAATGTTAAGAAACATGGTGTAACGGTAGAGCGAGCCTTTCCGTAGAAATGCCATTCCAAATATGCACAAGTAATGATGTTATTTAATTACATAGCAAAAAACACCCTTATTAATTGTATCTTTGTGTAAATATATGTGAGTTTCTATCCCAAATAAGTTCGAATTTAGTAATTATGTATGTAACACACGTAATGAATAGAAAACTACTTGTAAAAGCCTTATATTTAATAAATAACAAAAATATCAGTGACTCATTGAAAGTACGTTTAACGAATAAACGGTTAGGGAATATATGGAATTACATAAAACGGCATGTTGGAATGTGAAGATGTATCAAAAAGACGTGTCAGAAAGTCAGCGTAAAGTAGATATTTGAGAAATAAATTAATCGTAGGAATCAGAAAAGGAAAAAACACAAAGTAAGTTAGGGAGCTCAGAGCGATATAGGCTAAACGTTTTTCTCAAGTTCCCTTTTATTACATTAATGTCCGACTTTTCGCGTGTTTTAGCCAGGAACGAATATTATGATTAAGGTTAGTGTAAAGCAGCAATCTCTAACGTTAGATGGCAGCACTACTTGCGTAATGTCTAATGTATTTTTATCGTTGCACGAGATTGCTATGCTGTTCCTACAAATTCAAGCGTAGGGAGTTCAAACTTACAGGGTAGAAAGTTCATAACCCTTTCAAAAGTTCAGTTCGTGGCCGTTTTTATTTTCTTTTTTATTTAATATAGAAATCGCTTGATTGTTGTTGTGAATATCCAAATCTGTAACAATGAAGATTTTCCAACAATGAACAAAAAAAAAAATTAAAAATCGGCACGTAGTGAAATAATTATGAACTTTCTTCTCTGAAAATTTGAACACTCTAGACTTGAATTGGTAGAAGCAGCATTGCAATGTCGCGCAACGATAAAAATTAGGGATGGCCAGATCCGGATCCAAAAGGATCCGGATATCCAAAACTAGGATCTTCGGGGTTTCGGATATCTGGTCCAATGGATTCGTGCGATTTCGGTCCCAGATTCAAAGACCCAGTATTCTGACTTCGTTATGATGATTCATCTGAAACTGCGATGCCGGGATGGGAAATTATGAAAGGCCATGGCCAGTACTTTCCCCATCCTCTGCCTACCTCATCCCGGCCTGAGCCGAAAATGACATAAGGCCATAAATAAAGCCAATTTAATTCAATGTATCTGAAACTCGAAAAATATATTTTATAGAGATAGTTGTGTATTTGATTGTTATTGTTTTCTTGTCGAAAAGAAGTTGATAGGAACATTTATTTTCAACGTCCTTTAATTTTTCTCAAAGCAAATGAATCTAGGAAAGGTGTTTCAGTTTGTTGTTTTTTTTTTTTTCCTTTTAATAACGCAATGTTTATTGCGTAGAGACCGAACAACCACGTCATAGGGCAAAGGGTAGGAACATGTGTGGATATAGTTGGTTAGTGATGGGGAGAGTGTAGTCCAAGGAGACAAGAAGGTGCTGTCGATTATTTGTTTTCCTTTTGTCGCTCCAATATATGTATTAGTGACCGAATATTAAATGACTGGCTTCAAAAACACTGGTCTTGCAATCCATGTACAACTCAGTAATTTTTCTCTCTCTCTGATCCTGGTCTCCCTCTCTACCCCTCTCAACACTCCAAAATGAAGAGTAAAAAAAAAGAAAGAAAACGTATCGTTTGGTAGCCGAAAAATCCCTTAAAATACGTACGAATTAGGAAAGACTACAATGATGTGTCCGTGCCCCAGATATCCTAGATCCGGATCCCTTTGGCATCCCTAATGAAAACACGTTAGAGTTATACGGAGTTAGTGCTGCCATCTTACGTTAGAGATCGTTATTTTACACCTATTTTTGTTATGTTGCACCTTTATAAATATATGTATTTATAAGGCAAACCCACGATCATTTGATTAATCTATACGTACGCTTCTATTTCACGATAACGTCACCTATAAGCGTCTCACATTTGACGCAGTAAAATAATTTATATTAAGGCTTTCTCCCTTGCGATGCATTCAAACGAATTCTTAAGCACTCTTTTTCCTGCACAAAAGTTCAACACCACGGTTTTATATGAATAGTATGCAAAAACTTGTATAAATCGAAGTTTTCTTTATTTATTCTTTGAAAAGATAATTTTCTTTCTGAACTCAGAAAGCCAACAATTTTCGTTTTCGTGTTGTAATGTTATCTGAAGATACTACGGTCACTTCGTGATCTTTGGAGAAAAGGTTCATGCTTTTAAGCCAGTACACAGATCAGTTTAATTAAACTTTAACGAACGAAATAAGGGTCGAAATAACTAAACTGGTTTAAGAATTAAAAAGATACTATTTGAATCATTTAATTGAGAAAGTAAGGAAAAAAAGATTGTTGGCTTTCTGAGTTCAGAAAGAAAATGATCTTTTCAAAGAATAAGTAAAGGAAACTTCGATTTATACAAGTTTTTGCATAATATTCATATAAAACCGTGGTGTTGAACTTTTGTGCAGGAAAAAGAGTGCTTAAGAATTCGTTTGAATGCATCGCAAGGGAGAAAGCTTTAATATAAATTATTTTACTGCGTCAAATGTGAGACGCTTATAGGTGACGTTATCGTGAAATAGAAGCGTACGTATAGATTAATCAAATGATCGTGAGTTTGCCTTATAAATAAATATATTTATAAAGGTGCAACATAACAAAAATAAAAGTAATAAACTCCTGTTCTACCGTAATATCCCTTATAATATGTGTGTGAAAGTACTGTATATGATATTGTTGAAGAAACGTTTGGTATATTCTAGAGGAAAGTTAAGGTATCTGCTTGAGAGCGCTTGGTATTAAGTTTTCACTTCTTTTGCTTCATTTGTTTTATGGTTTTGAAATTGTTAATTTTTATTTTCGTTTTTTTGCTGTCTGTGCTATATTTTTGTTAATGTAATTTTATATTAATTTAATCATATTCTTTTATGTTCAGTTTACATTGAAAATTATTAACAACAGCATAAAATTGAACATATTAACTATTAATGACTTTTTTTTTTGTACACATTTTTTAGGAATCCTAGCTCAGGGTCAGGGTTCAGTGAAAGTGGATCTCTAGACCGCGCGAAGGCGATAGAACGACGAAAGAAGGCTGAGGAGGGGAAGGAATCACGTGTGGAACTCACTCGTGTGAACCCTGATGACCTCATAGATGATTTGCTTAAGTCGACAAATCTTGAACAGGATGAATCAGCTGAAGGTAATGTTTTTATTATTATTAATTCTTGTGTTCATTGTTCGTAGTCACGGAGAAAAGTATTACAGGAAGAAAGCATTTAGTTCTTTTATCTAACTTATATTTATGGGCCACACACTCAGCCATGCCTAAGCCGTAACATGTCTAAGGGACTGCACCTGAGAGGCTCAGGCCATAAGTGACTATCTGGCTCATAAAAATAAGTTAAATAAAAAACAAATATTCCCGGAATACCCTTTTCCGTGACTTCACACTAAAGGTTATATGTATATTTTCTATTGTAGCTTATGTCGAAGGCAGTGTCATGAGTTATAGATGTTGGACGGCACGCATTCTGAAATAAGTGCATGTGTAATTTTACAGAAGTATCTACATGTAACATTTAAATGTAAAACTTTTTAATATAATTGAAAAGATAATCAGTTTACTTGGAAAAGTTGTTTCAGTTATGGAAAGCTGTGTTAGAATATGTGTATGTGTCGATATAAAATTCATAACTACCAGTTTCAATAGAAACAGATATGGCTTTGTCGAAGGTGTATCTCTCATATAATTCACATTTTAGTGAAAAATTAAATCGTCATCCTAGCTTATAAAATGTTTACTAAACTGAATGGCACATGGATAAACGTTCAGACGCTTTTCCATAAGAAAAGAATATTGCTTGCGAAATTGTTGATGATGAGTTTTTGCCCGGAAGCAGGTTTCGTGACCCAAAGGTTCGTAAACAAAATGGACCAATAATGGTTTCTCCACTGCCTTCCATCCAGGGCTCGAAATTAACTTTGAAATGTTTGCTTCATTGGTCCTACAAAAAGGCCGCAAATCTTGATTTGCTGCCAAATGGGATGTCACAATCATAGCATCTAGAAATAATACATTCATTTTTATTCTTTCCACATATCTTCATTCAGTTATCGTCGCTAGTATCTATAAAAAATATAAATCCCTTTAGTATCCGTGCCCGCTCCTAAGCGTGTGACTCAAGTCTTACGATCACCAACGTCATGAGGGCAACAGCCCATCAGAGCATTTCGTATTCAAAGCAACTTTCAGCAGCGCTTTTATTATAAACTAAGTAAACAACAACAAAAATATTTAAAGGACTAATATTACAGTACTGTATATAAACAGTTGTACTTTGTTTTCCAAAATGGAAATGTTCTTTTTGTAATACGTATCTGTGAACAGATATATGCGAAATTAGTATCCGTCAAGACACAAGCTGTTTCCAAAATATTTCGGCCGTCATCTTGGAAAACGACAGACGAATACTTTTTTTTTTTTTCTAATAACTCAAAAGCGGTGAAGTAAACGAAAATTTTGTAGACCAGAATTGTTCAGCGAAACACCCACGACAAGAACTGTTATGAACTAAAAAAAACAACAGACAATTTATAACTTTGTGGCTATTTACCCGGTTTCAGCAAACAATTGTAAACGGGCTCAGACGTACATCTCCACACGACTGTCACTGGTATGATATCAAGTTATGGAAGTAATTGCGGTGGAAATAAATAGAAGAACAGCGAGTTAATTTATCTAAAATCAAGACCATGTGAAATTAATGTATCAAATTTACTGCGATATTTCAGTTTTAATCCAACAGATAAGAAAGATACGCTGAAAAAAGAATTAGGTAAAGAAGTATGTTCATGTGTAAATAATATTATTACGATACCGTGTAAAACCCCATGTGTAAATAATATCACAATAGAGTTTAACCCCGGGAATCCGAACACCTTCGAACTGAAGTTGATCATGGAATCAAGTTTTTCGATCAATAAAAAACAATACAAATTTAAAGCAAACAGAACCTAGCGATAAGGCTCACCTGATCGGCTGTTTTTAGCCCGTGCCCCCTACTTAGTCACACTCAAGATTACTAACCTCGCATCTCCATCTCACCTCTCCCCTACAGTGGTAGCTGACGCCCCATCACGGATAATTTATTCTATTACAATGAGCTAAAGGATGAACTGGTACATTTATTGCGTATTTCAAACGTTTTTCGGATAATCCCAATTAACTTTCCGGAATCCAGACAGGACTCAGCCCCAATTAGTTCGAATTCCCTGTGTTATACTGTACTCTACGAACGATCGAATGGCACCACCATGCTTCTGCATTTATATTGTACTTAGAAAAGGTGTTTCACTCGTATTTTGAACTGGACCCTCATTAAGAACAGTACCCTTCCAGCCGTTCAGAATATAGTTTGTGAACGAAGACTATCCTACGTACGATATGTACTCGATGGTGCAACACGGTTTAAACAAATATGCTCATGCTACTACCGTGCCAACAATGAGCTAGAAAAATTGTTTGACCGATTACCAAAGTATAGCACAAAAATTATTACGTTGGGAGAGTTCAACGTAAGGTAGATAACAGACTTTGAGACCTTCTATAGGCAAATCAAATCTTCACGAAGTGAACAACAATATTGGCTTGAGACTGATAACTTTGGCGATTTCGATAAACCTTGTAGTAAAGAGCAGTTCCTTCAACACAGAGACATACATAAATACACATGGATATCTTCGGATGGCAAAATACACAACCAGATCGATCACGTATTAGATCGACGAAGACATACCAACGTAATGGACGTTAGGGCTTACAGAGGGGCGGAATGTGACACCAACCATCAGTTAGTGGGGAAAGTTGTGCAACGCGAACAAGGACGATAAAGAAGCAAAATAACTCAGATTCGAAGTAAACACTATTTGATGATCCGAGTGTAAAAGCTAATTATCAGCTCAGATCATAAATACATTCGAAATCATACCCGAGTAATAATAATAGTGACACTAATAGTGAAATTTATGAGAAAAAGATGTGAGAGACAATTCGTGACACAGTGAAGAACGCAGCCAAAGAATGTTTAGGTGAGAGGAAAGGACAGAAAAACAAGTCTGAGTATGACGAAGCTTTATGTGGAACGAAAACAAGCGAAGCAGTGCTGGCTAAGCAATAAGACCGAAGCAAATTCAATCCACTACAGTAACGCGAAACGCTGGAAATTCAATAGATAGAGGAAAACGGTAAGACAAATAACATAACAGATTTATAGAATGTGGCAAACTCGTTAAGAAAAGGTTACCAACCAAAAGTAGGGATTATTAAAAATAAACGTGGATATCTTCAAATGCGTCCGACTATAATTCTTGATGTGTGGAAAAGTTATTTCGACAAGCTTCTTAATGTACATACCGGAGAACAGAAAGACGCATTCGAAATATATACCGCAGAACAGTCGACACCCAAACCTAGTGAGATCGAGGTCGGAATTTCTATAAAGAAGTTGGAAAAATTCAAACTATCGGGAATTGACTACGGTAAAGTCGTAATAAGTTCATGGGTACTTTTGGGTATTCATGTTAAAGTTTAAGAAAAAATCGCAAGTGTTACTTTTAATTCAAGATGGCGGCTTTATTTTTGATGCTACAAAAATTGGAGAACGATTTTTAACGCTGATTAATTTCTGTTTTTGTAATGGTGGCCGAAATATTTTTGATACAGCTTGTGTCTCGGCAGCTTTTGCTCCCCATGTATTTATTGGCGTGTGTACCAAATTTCATGCTGGTAGCCAGAATAAAAGTATTACCTCAGCTAATTTGGTTTTAATATAACACACTCGTGTATCGGTTAAACTGAAAGAGAAGAGTGTTGCATGGAGTGACATCATTTTTGTACTTTGCATACTTTGTTATACCGCGCGCATCATTGTAATAGTTTTTCTTCTTCGAATATGTATATATGTCCCCACCAGGTATATCATATTAAATTGATTTTATTTTTATTAGAAAGAATGCATCACAAATCATAATGAGAAACCAAGATTTTGCTTTAATGTATATGTCCAAAAAATTTTGCAGGATCGGATTAAACGTTCATGGGCGTTGTTGCTATTAATGTAGTGATGCTGTTGTGTAAACTTTCAGTTGATTTCTAATTTACTTATAAGTTTTCTACGGTCTGTGGCAGTTGCGAACCGCTTTGAGTGATAATTTTTAGATTACAACCTCAAAAGTTGGTTGATAATTACGTTTAAACCAGTTATGAGTGCATATTTTTTGGCTTCGTATTTCGTGTGTTTAGTGGCTATAAATCATCTGACTAATAAACTGATTTTCTATTTTAACTTACGTTTTAAGCAGGGTTGAAATGTTTAAAACAAAATATTTTACTCAGATGTTTTAAACGTGTTTAGAACGTGAATTTTATTTTTCTTCTTTAGAAGAATCATATTATTTTTAAGAGTACGAAAGGATGTGTTTTTACTATTAAAACGTATACGATTTGTCCCGTGTGAAAGCTAGCTTTCAAAATCAGTATTATGGCGTCAAAAGCCTACAGGCGGAGACATAAAATGCGTTTGATTTGTTCTTTATCGGTTGAATGCTAGAAGCAGGAAATATTAATTCGCTATCAGTAATATGAAACAAGAGGTTCATATTGCAATTCTTCCTTTTTTTATTTATTGTGAGAAACTGCCAGGAAAAAAAAAACTTCATAAGCATGTTTTTGCTTCTATGATTACATTGCTCTATCTCTTTTATTTAATGTTTATGAGGAAAGGGACAGTAGTGAGTAAGGCCCTTTTCACACGAAGTCACCACGGTCATGCCGCTAGAAATTTTGGTGGCACTTCTCGTTTTATAATCCCTTTCACATTGCGCCACCAGAAATTTTTAACCATGCGACCAGTTCTAAAATGGAACTGGAAAAAGCTGTTATTTTTCGGTTCCCACGTTTACGTGAACGTCGAAAGTGGAGAAAAGCAAAATTTTGTATGCATCCATTATTACAAGACGATCTACTCACTGTACAACATTTTTAATTTCACGCGGATGAGTATTTCATCTTTGATGATTTGCTACAATATTTAAAAACGAACTGGCTGGTGTGGATACAAACATGAGAGTCAGCATACTCGACATAAAATGAATAAGGGCACAAACTCAGACAGACAGACCCACAGTCAGACAGTAAGAAAATTGATCTAACGTTTTCATGTTCTCAAAATGAATAAATTAGGTTAGAAATGCATATAACCCCTATTAAAATGTGATGATAAACAGATACAAAACTCTGGGTGTAAGCTAAAATATAAATTCTGATTTTAGAGTATTCTTGGATTACTCATCAAATTTATTACTTACTAAACTTCGCTGACAGACTATTTATTACATACATTCAACAAAAACTGTTACAGGTGGTAGCACATCTGACTACGAATCGGGTGACCCAGGTTCAAATCTCGGCCAGGACACTGGAGAACTTTCCTTCAGTGTTCTCATGCCTCGCGCTCTGAGGTGAGTATTCCTGGGCACTTTGAGAGGTAAAGGCAGCCGAGCGTAGGACTGGCTACCCCATCTCACTTCGTGCCGTTGGTCGAGAATGTGGAACGGTGCCTCCACATCCCCCATGCGCTGTTCACGGCGCTTGTGCATTGCACAGGGTATACCTTTACCTTTTATATAATAAATAGCTTTATCATTGAATTTTAAATAAATACCAAATTTGGTAAAATAGAACGAAAGACCGAAAGCGCGGTTGAAACGTTATAGAGGCTACTGCACATAGAGTACCTATCATAACCCTTACCAATTGTTTATTTTTAAGAAAATGTTTAAGATGTTTTAAACACTTTCTTTACAGTCTCTAGAAAACGCGTTTAAAATAAAAAAACAAAATATACTCTTTAAACGTGTTTTTTTTAATCGTTTTTCTTTCAACCCTGGTTTAAAGCCATTTTGTAGCCAAATTTACATTCCTTGCTAAAAAAAAAAACTGCATTAACACAGATTAGCACTAGTGTCTTAACCTTTAATTAAAGACGATCAGAGTATTATTTTTAGAACTGATAGGTACTTTTAACCGTAAAGTTTAAATTATTTACTGTATATTTGAATAAATAATTGCATCATTTGAATTGCTAAACGCAAGGAGCCACCAAGTCCAAAAACCTAAAATTGTAACGATAGACAAAAACTGTGTTCAGCATGTATACAATATTTACTTATTTATTTTAGACGTTGGAAACGCTCGTTTCTTTGTAACAGTAAAACTGGTTGCAGTGAAGTCCAAGTGCACCATACTATTTGCCACCAAGACAACTGCAGAACAGTTTTTTGCCCATGAAAAATCTTCTGTTTTGGAATTTGTTTTCTTTCTGCAGTTGGTAATTCATAGTCTGCGTCATACGCCAGACCGGTTGTTAATCTGCATATTTATGCATTACTGTATTATATATTTTCTGATTTCAAAATATATATTTTATTTCTTTTGGCAGTATCTGGTCTTCAGTTATTCATTGCCAAAGATGGTACAACAGCTCTGGGTAGTCATGATGTGAAAAGTCAAATGCCAGCTGGTGTGTTCAAACAAGTTGTCATGGATGACAGGTAGCAGTAGTGTTCTTATAGATGAACAATCGTACTCCCAAACACTGTCCTGTTTATATATAAATATATATGCAGTGTGTCTGTGTGTGTGTTTATCTTACGTGTGTATATTATTTGCGTCCGAATGTGACTGGATGTTCGTTTATGTATGAACTACATATATATATATATGTATATATATATATATATATATACATATATATATTTGTTTGTGTGTGTCTATGTGTGTAAGAGAGAGAGAGAAATGTAAATTCAACAGCACACAGAGAATGATTGTTTCTTTCTTAATAGAAAGTTGATAGAATCTAGAGAACGTTGCAAACGTTTTCATAATGGCTGAAGTACGTATGATGTGACTAATTTGCAGTGTGCTATCTGTATACAGTTACCAGGGTTTGGGGTCAGGGGTATTTCACTCATGAAAAGGAAGAAAGTCATACCATTTTAGGATTACACTCAATAAGTGTTTGAATTGTAGGAATACTCTTAAGCGCAACAGTATTATATGTGTGAAAATATGCTACGTAGAATGAAGTAGCCATTATTCTTAATGTAAAATTTAAATATTTAAATAAATTAAAGCATTGTGTGAGAGATTTTTTTTCTAAAGGAATAAGAATGTGGATGTAATGTGATAAAAGGGACCTACAAATTTATATTGGAATCTGTTACGAACAGATTATATACCCAAATCATTGACAGTTAATTACCGATTGTAATTATTAAGAAAAAGATGTTATTTAATCTGTTATTCTATCGTCAATAAATCTTTAGAAATACCAAGTGAACTACACATGTATAGCTCTGAAATTAAAAATATAATTTTTTTCCTCTAATATATTACAGTGATTTAAATGATATGTGATAATTGTAAGCATGAAACACATTGTGCATTTATTAACATAAAACACTCCTTTCCCTCAAAGGGAAGGAATAAACAAGTAATATGCACTAGCCAAGCTGTCATTGATTTGTTTAATTGTACTGACTATATTGGAACCTGGTTTTCTTCGAATATAGTTTCTTTTTCATACTTTGGTCAATGCAGCTGTTTAAGCAGCATTATACAGAAGAATTTATTAATAATACTCTGCCAGAGAGCAGATTTGTAGCTGTTTTTTGCAGTAAATTTTTAGAGATTTAAGAATGTTAGTATATTGACAGCGAATTGTGTAATATTTATGTGTACAATGAAAGAAATGACACAATTCCTTGAAATCCATTTGGATTTAGGTAAAATTAGTATTTTAATAAGTAAAAATATTTATAAATTGTACATATATACATGTAGTATATATGTATGCCATTGCGCATGTAAATTTATTTTCATTTTTGGTAACATTATTTTTTCTGAAGTTACGTTGAACACAGCAAAATGTTTGTAAAACAAATGTAAGATTGTAATGTGTATGTTCTGTTAATATATTAAATTATGTGAAATATTTCCCTTGTTTGTTTTTCCTTTTCTTTTTTTCAGTACGTTTGCAAAGAGTGGTACAAGGGATCTTGGGTTGAAGATTTTGGGGTGTGATATTAGCGACGAGAATGGATATTTAAATATTCACAGTGAAGAAATCTTTTTAAGTTTCTACTAAAAAGTAATCTTTCACCAACCTTATAAACAAATTCTCAAAACGCTTCTGAAAGAACTACTAGTGAAATTTAGAAAAGGAATATAGATGTTTTTAATTGACAAATCTAATATTCTTAAATGCCCTAAAATGGTCGACCCCGTTTTTGACAATTACCTTATGTTATGTAAAATAGGATTCAAATCCGTATCGATGTGTCTTTTTTTTTTTCTGTTCTAAAAAAAATCAGTGATAGGGCAGAAGAAACAACATTACGAATTCCTAACAGTAGTATGCGAACATAAGGGTCCCACCGGCCCTGGTACAGGTTTCCCTTCACATAAGGTTCTGACAAAATTACTCTTCCTGCTCATAGCCTATTACACCCAAATTATCCGCAAAGAAACCAGGTGTAAGTGGAGGAAGTGGAGTTTGAGTGACATGCGGTGACCCAGGCTCTTGAAACTGTAGGATATTATTCACGTGATTGGATTACGTTGGGATTCTAACGAAACTGGCACATAAACTGTGAACGACGTCCATTCCTCCAATTCCAGTGGAGTCATTCATTCTTTTATCGAATTTCTTGTCTTTGAACTGTTTTCTTATTTGGAGCCTATGAAAACCCGTTTTGTGTCATTAGAGACTGGCATCCTTCACGGACCAAATCAAAAGTCCTTGGCTATTTGTGGAGATTTTTAGCATAACTGTGCGCAAAACAACTTTTACATTTCCTACCAAATCTCTGGATGGGAGCCGGGGTTGAGTAAAGTCACTTTTGAAATTAGCGCAGCTGAACTCAAACTCAAGTCGCAAAATGTGAGCTATGATCATCACGCTCAAACTTACGGTTTTAAAAGTGAGCTCGCTCAAACTCACGCTTAGTTTCATATTTGCGTACGCTTAATTAACGCCCACTCCTGCTATGAACTACAGTGAGTTGTCAAATATAAAATATAAAGATCGAGCGACCGGAGTTCCGTTAGTAGAGTTCCGTATTCTGACTTCCCAATGAAAAAGTCCTGATAAACCGAATCCAGGGGTAAGCCATTCCGACTAAGACTTTGCAGGATTTTTGTCTCGCATTAAGTTAATGTCAGCATAATACATTCAAACTAAGACATGGACGACTTCCTTCCCAAATCCTTCTACCCTACCTTGTCTCGACCTAAAAGTCATGTACAATTCAATTCAACGAAATCTCAAAACTACGTGAAGATCACATTTTCATATGTAATACCATACACATACAGGACGTTTAAAAAGGGGAAACAAACTTTCAGGGTGAAAAGCTGTCATGAAAATAGTAAAATACGTATTTACAGCGAATTTGTCCTTAGGGGCAATACTTTTGGAAATTCTCTCTCTTAACAAGAATGAAAACAAAAGCCACAAATCACTTAATTTGAGGAAAGTAGGAAAGAAAAATAACAGCAGTAGTATTATTCAAAATATTTAATAATATATTTTCTTCTTGTTATATTGTTATTATTCGATAACAGTTACAAATGGTAACGATGAATCCATTCACTATATAAATATTGGTATTTAATTGAAAAATACATAAACTTCTAAAGGAAAATAACAGAAGAGACAAAGACCGCAAGGTTGATTCTTTGAATACTAGGAATTGACAACTGTACAGCGCGTAAGTTCGGGATAGGATTGGGTAAGGAAAAGTGTTGAAAAAGCAGAGAAAACTGGTTTTAGTTATTGAAGGTTAAGTCCAGGATACATTTTCGTGCTTAAACTATGAATAATGGCGCCCTCCCACAGACGGCGTGTTGAGGTCCTGGTCGTATGGGATAAAATATGGATTATGGCAACCAGGAAAGATAGATCAATATCGGTGTTGTGGGACTCGGTGTGTAAGGAAACTGGGGCATCGGGTTTATTGATAGTGCAGAAGTGACGATGGTTGTTAATATTAAAATAGCACCACCTGTTTCCCCCACATAAAAGGCATCACAGAACTTGTAGATTAAGATGGATATAACATTAGAGGTGTGGCATGCACCCTTGGAATTTAGGGTGTACCGGCCATTAGTAGTATTGATAGTAGCTGTGGGAGAAGTGATGAAAATGAAGCAGCTCTTACATCTGGGTCTCATGCATGCTTGGGCGCCAGTTTGCGGTGGTGGCGAGGAAGGATTCGTAGGGACTAAGATGTTTCAACACTTTTCCTTCCCCAATTCTATCCCGAACTTACACGCGCCATATAGCAGTCAACTGTTCTCCAAACGATCCGCCGTCCGCTACGTGTCATTACTATCGTCTTAGTCTTTTGTTCTATCCACATGTGTGCGTCTCTTCTCTACAGCAAGTCTACGGTATTAATACCGAAATATTGCAAGTACTCTATATATTAGTGTTTATGGAACTAGAGCTGAAGGTATATCCCTTTCCTCTTATCATAAATTTACCTTAAATTGCCTTTCCGGCTTTTCTTTGTGTTAGTTATATATATAAAATTAAATATATAAGATATTGCATTCCATCCCATTCTCCCAGAGGTTTTCCTACCACTTACTGTCATGAGATAAGATACATTTTCAATAAGAAGAAGATTCCTTTTATCTACAGATGCTTATCAGAATAATGGAAACACCTGAACGAAAGTGCAACTTACCAGATTAATATGGTGTCGGGCCACCTTTCGCCTTCAGAACAGCCTTGATGCGACGTGGGATGGAGGCATAGAGGTCGTGAATGGTAGCAAGTGGAATATTACACCATTCCTCGTGCAGGGCATCGGCCAGTTCTGTGAGAGAGGATGGAGGTGCAAATCGTCGCCGGAGTCGTGTTTCCAAGATGGACCACAGATGTTCAATTATGTTGAGATCTGGGGATTGGGCGGGCCAGGGGAGGTGTTGAACTTCATCCCGATGTTCCTCAAACCACGCTGCAACAACTCCAGCTGTGTGAATGGGTGCATTATCATCCTGGAATATGGCGTCATTGTCCGGGAACAACATCCGGACTATAGGATGCAAGTGGTCTCCTAAAATTGCGACATAATCGTTGGCAGTGATGCGTCCGCGAAGTGTGACCACAGGACCCAATGAAAACCATGATATTGCGGCCCACAGCATCACCGTGCCGTGCCGCCGCCATGTTTCACAGTTGGGCGGAGACACTGCAGATCATACGCTTCTTTGGGCGTTCTCCACACATAAACACGGCCCGTGGTTTGGAATAGGGTGAATGGTGACTCATCCGACCATACCACACGTTTCCAGTCGTCAACAGTCCAAGTTGCATGGTCGCGGCACCATTTGCGGCGTGCTAAAGAGTTCTGGTCCCTGATGAGAGGTTTGGCCCGTGCAACACGACCCCGTAAGTTCATGTCATGAAATTCGCGGCGGACTGTGATTGTCGAAACAGGTTGGGGGAGGTGCTGAGTGAGTTCCTCCGTCACTTGCGCCGCAGTGGCACGACGGTTCCGCGTGACAATGCGCTTTAATACCCGGCGTGCCCTGTCACTGATGCTTTTCTTCCGCCCACTGTTCCGTTTCCCCGATGTGGTTTTCCCGTGTGTTGTGTAGGCCGTCATCACCTTCGACACTGTCCCTGGCTACACACCTAACACACTAGCCACTGCCGTCACACTCACTCCACATAACCGCGCACCAACAATTTGCCCTCTTTGAAACTCTGAGAGGTCTCCCATTTTACACTACCTCCGTCTGCTGCAGCCACTGCACACTCCTGTTCCACGACGCCTGACGTAGTATGGAGACCGACCTAACACACCACCACCAGCAGTCCGGCGCTGCGGTCGCCACGACACCACTGCCAACCCATACAACTGACGTGTTGCCAACTACAGGTGTTTCCATTATTCTGATAAGCATCTGTATATCTTTGTTGTTCCGAATGCCCTTTCTACTGCGGAGCTTACAGCGACTACTCTCATTATTTTCCTTACCTGTTTGGGAAACTTCAGCTTCAGAAAGGTCTCGTTCATAAAAAAAAATAATAAAAAAAATATTTAGTATTATTTTACATTTCAATTTTCCATAATTTGTGTAACTTCTATTCTTCTTCTGATTAGGAGGATAACCGTGCTGTAATTGACGTTTACTCAGATTTGACATTCGTCTACTCAACGTTGGTAATCCATCCCTCCTCCCCCATTCTCTTGAAAAGATTGGCAATTAAGCAACAAACAACAACAATCTAGATATAACAGCAATGTGTTATTCAGCATAGATATTTCATTGTAAATGATATACGGAAATTGTTTTAACCACCTGTAAGTAATGCCTTTACGTAAAATTAAAGTATTAAAATATAGGAAAAGGAAGCATGAAGCAAATGACTTTTGAAATTGAAGAAGTTAAACAACTGGTTTTCAAATATATTGTTTCGTAGCTCTACAACATTTGTAATATTTTTACTTGTTGATCAATAAAATCCTCTCGTTCTCATTGTAATTTACAAAACTGCGTGAATTTTAGTTTTCTGTAAATTTTTAAAAAATAATACCTGTTTCAGTGAACCTAAGAAATTTCACTCTGCTCGGATGAATGACACCACTCTCTAGCATAAAATCTTACAACAGTAAGCCATGATTTAATGGCCTTAGTGCCGTTTCGATTATTCGCTCCTACACCAACGAAAACAGAAAACTGCATTAAAATCATAGCTGTCATTGCATACAAGTTCTGATGGATGGTACATGGAAGATAGAGCTGCACTGAATTCAAAAGTTTGTGTTCATCTTTGTTGTTATTGTAAGAAGGAAAAACGTTTGGATCATTTTTGGAACAATTTGTTTATTTCAGCACATGATGTTGAAAATATCAGTGTTGTCATGAGATTATTGCAGTGGCGGATCGTGGTCAAAATCGTAAGTGAAGTGCATCCAAATCATTAATGTATCCGTTCTCTATTCATCCCGACTTTCCTGGACTGACTGGTTTACACGTAATGCCGCTTATAATCATATTAAATGTTGATGAATATTTGTAGAGAAATTAACTGCTAAAAGTTGGGACTCACTATAAATATGTAAATATAGTTGAAGATATGACAAATTTCGCCGACGACTGAGCTTGGGAACAACAAACACGCCCAAGAAATGTTAGTATAAACCCAAGAAAAATGCAGTACTTTGCTAAATTGCATTTACAAGAAGTCATTCGGCAGTGGCAAAGCTAATTTTGTAGAAGAATTTTCCACTTGTAGAACAGAGAATAAAATATTAGGCTGGCATAGTGTAGTTATACAGTATATTTATTGTTGTATAAAGGTCATTAACTGAGAAGAGAGGACTAAATAACTGCCTAACTTAAAATTTTCAAATCGAAGATTCCACCTTTTAAATGTGAAGCAGGAAAAACGGAATAAACTAAAACACCAGTTGCATGAACTATCGCAGCGTAGGGATTTAAACTGAGACTTTGTCCTCCTTTTCAGAGTACTATACTCATCGACGTAACGTTGTATTATTATAATTTGTGGTTTGGTACGCACATTTCCAATGCCGATATTAGACGGATTCAAATGAATGTACAGTGCATTAGTGAAGGGAACCGAACAGCCGTAACTCAGTTGGTAGAGCGTCGGTTTAGCAATCGAAAGATTGTTCCCATCGCCAGCCATCCTGATTGATGTTTTTTCGTAAGCCACACTAAGCAAATGCAAGGATGATACCTCCAAACTTGGGATGGTAGCTACTGAACGAAAGTTTCGTAAATGCCACAAAGTCAAAATCAGTGATGAAAATGATATCCCGTGGAAATGCAAGTGGAAAGAATAACTAGGCTTATATTTTAGGTCTTGTAAAGGCGGAAAAGTGATAGCTTTCTCAACCCAAAAATTATTTGCATAAAGACAACCAGCATTGAAGGACCTTTATACATGCTGAGTGCCGAAAGTTTAATATTACTATTAGAGGAAGGCAATGGATAGAGAGAAAAAATACGAATGAAATTAGATGATGACCTGTTTAAAATATTCTTCGTGACATTTTCCGCTTTCGGGCTCCCCTAAATTCAACTTATTTTCTGCTTCAAAATTTATTATTCGAACAATACATTCACAGTGATTTTTCAGATGCAGTGCACAATTTTAGAGTAATGTTTGAAGTTTAGTTTATTACATTTAAATTACTGGCATCTAAGGTCTTAGCTCGTCATACGTCTGAAGAATGGCCTCCCTTGGCGAACATTTTATTACACCTAAAGCGAGAGCCGAGCTGGCATTCCTTAGTTGCTATCCTATTGGGAAACACCTGCTTCCGAACCCACTAATAGTCCATCTTGGCTGATGTTTTTCCAGTTTTCGCGCTCTCCCAGCGGCTTGATGCTGGGACAGTTCCTTCCTTTCTTCTACTTTCCCCATCCTGGCCTAATGTAAACAAAACATGACTAAAGGCTATAAATAAAATTCAATTCAAATACACTCGTAACGAGATTGATACTGACTTACAGGTGATGGTTTTGAACTCTTTAAACGAATAAAAAATCCCGTGCATCTAGCATATTTATTCTTGCTAATAAACGTTCAAGGCAATTAGAGCGTACCCTGTTCAATTAAATGAAGTGGATTTTCCCTTAAGATACAGATATTAGGCCTAATGTGTCAAAATCACACAAAATTACTTTGCTGCTGAAATCAGGAACTCCCAAAATCATATTTATTAAGAGAAGTTATAAATAAATGAGCTTACAAACTTATAAAGACAGTCTAATATGTATATATTTCAATATTTACCAGCAGTCCATCATTGACATCTTAAGCGTGTAATCACTCAGCAAGCTCAACTTCAGACGGAAATGAAGTGAATAGAACGTCTAAGGTCTCTGTTCTAGATGATATCCAGGAATTAATGAAGGAAATATGAAAATATCTGTCAGAACGCATGGATGTTCAAAGGTTTAATGAACTTGTGCTGGTTCCTTATCAATGACCTGTGGTGAAAGATTACTAGGCGACGTGGACTGCGCATGTATAAATAAGAGTGAAAAAAGGAACGTAGCGGACGGCATCTTTTAAATCTATATATTCGAACTAAAAATGCAATTAATATTTATACATATTGATAAAGTTTGACGAACACCCCTTTAGTTCCAACCATGACCATCTTCGTAATTCTGCAAATCCATTCCACCACGCCTTACAAATCAGTGAAATCTCTAATATATCGAGTTATCGTAAACTGAAATATTCTACTTCTACCCAGAGTACATTTTAAGTAAGGTTAGCATTTTATAAAAATCAACCATTAACGTAGCCATATATTGAGACTAGATTCTATAGCTTAGTCAAGGAACTCATACATAACAACAGAAGTAGAACACTTCAAATTAATTCGTTGTATCTAGCATTGGGCGCCTGGATTAACTCACTTGGCACTAGGTCTATTACAGCTCTGACACACATACATATTCAAGGATATTTGTCTACAAAAGGGCCATCTCAAAATCGTCATTCCCTTTCACTATATATATACATGAACAAAAGACGAACAATTGTACAGGTACACATGGTGCTGATATAGTGGGGACAAATTAACTTTACTTGCACACTAAACAGCCGAAACTCGGAAGAGAAGTAATTTCGTTGAAAGCAGATTGCAGGTTCTCTTCCGCTATCCTCAACGCTGTCTCGTACTGGCCAGTATAGCCTGCAGCGTCTAGGTTGTCATGGCAACCAGAAGTTCACCGTCCCGTTAACGGAAAGATTTTCACCGCGGTAAAATTGTCCCCGCCATAGAAAGCACTTATAGCTAGATTTTTTCGAAGGGATATAAAAGTAACGTTTTCAGCTTCGTAAGAATACGGTGCCTTCCAGCGCTAGAATATTTACTTATGCTGCATACAAAATTGGAAACAGTTTATTTGGTTTTTTGTGCTGGAATTTCGTTACGCTACTTCATTTTCTTTCAGAAACAATTTTTGTTTATTTAGTCAATGAAAGAACAAAATAATAGGTGAAGTACAGCTTCACTAACTTCACCTGAAAAACCGCCACTGGATTATTGTGTGTGCTGTCCAGGGATGGACTGGGATTATTTTTCGACAGGACTTGTACCGGCCCCCTAATTCCCTGCTTCCAATGCCGCTTTTTCCTTCGAAACCAGAATTTTCTTTTTTCTTGAAAAATTAATAGAACTAATTTCTCCTAACGAAAACTTATATTTCGTATATATTTTAAAGTAGGAGGAATGAAAGTCATTTTTTAAAATATTAAACATCGATTGAAAATTGTCTTTCAAAATTTGAGATATTTCACTTCATCACCTTAATAAACAATAGGTTGATGTAAAATGTTAGTTCTATATCTTCATACGCAGTTGGAAGTGGTTTACATAACGAAAATGAAATTCACATAATAAAGGTTTTCTTATTGTTTCACTTCTTTATTTATTTATTGCATTCCTATTTATCCAACACAGAAATCCACGCTAACACTTTTCTCTTAAATACCATGAGCATGTTTCCACTGCTCTTGAATTGTGCGTCTCAGTCTAGTCTTGATGCACTTCAGAGTAGAGTAACATCGCGTACATGGCACGTATAAGCGAAAGAGTTAATAAGTAGCCTACTTATAAGTCAAGCCGTTGGAAACTTACGCTTCTGTTAGCAGTTTGTATCCCCTTAGAATTTTATAGCAGATAATACACTTTTTACAGGCTCTTATGTTTTATTTTTCAAGTCGACTAAAGGATCGTTCTTATAACATTCTTCATCGTCTTCATTATTACTCTTAAACTCAGTAGCTCGCAGTCCATATTCATCTAGTGCGGAATATTTTCAGAGATTCCCACTGGTTTGACAAACTTTTTAGCTCACTGCTTAAACTGTTACTAGTAATTGTTGAATCAAATCTCTTCAAATTTACGCTTAAATCATCCAAGGTATAACCAACACACTTTTCCGTATGTGGGAATGTTCCGTATGCGGACTGGCCTGCCGACCTAAAGGCCGGTGCGCCCTCAGCTAATACTTCATATGACGCGTTATTTTTTCTTACTAACAATTTTCTACAATGAATGAAAGGAAATCTGGTAAAATTATCTTGATTTATATACGGAAAAATTAGATTATGATGATCTGGCACCATTGTTATCACGATTACCTCATTGACAATGAGTAGTTTGTGGTGTGTAAATTTACTTCGTGTCATTTAGACCGAATATTAAAATGCTTTTCCAGATCTGTCATTGACTTTAGTTTTCATGTGTTTGTTATGCAAGATAACCAAAAGAAGTTATTGCCGTATTTATTAGAAAGGTATACAGAAAATGTCACTTACCGTTAGTCCTCAAAGTAATCCCTATCGGCTTCCAGCACCTTTTGCCAACGTTGCTGCAGCTCCGCAATACCTTGACGGTAAAACTGGGGAGTACGGGGGTACAGTGTCTCCCAGCCAAGTCGCTGTGTAGTATCCAAGGCCACCGGCACCACACATGCGGCCTGGAATTGTCGGCAAGGAACATACAGCCTTGAGATTCACCAATGCTGGCTGCTCCTATTGCAGTGCCTGTTCCACAAGTATAAATCCGCAGTTTTGCCTGTTGGTAGCAGCTCGTAATACACCACTTCGCGACTAGTCAACCAGATGCAGCGTGAGTCTTGTGGTGTCAGACACAGGGCCCTGTGCAGAGCTCAAACCGTGTCACCTTTGGTGACTCGACAACCCGTCCGAAACTTGACCCGGTCTGGGAAGTATAATTAACTGCAAATTTTCGACGTCTATTTTTGGGGATTCGGGCTAACTTGTCCGGTCCTGGGCAAAAAAACTATTCAAACGCAAGGAAATAATTTAAAACTCTGCTTTGCCCTCCGGGTCACCGCGTCGAAATCGAGTCACCAGGTCAGGCCGGGTACGAATAATTTACCCGGTGAATCGTTTCAGCTTTGGTCCTGTGGTGGCAACCAATGTCTGGCACGCTTGTGAGTCTCATACAGGACCCACTCGTCGTCACTGCTGAGCACTCGGTTTAATATGAGTGTGTTGCGGTGCGGAGAAAGAAACGACAAACACCCACTTGCTCAGCTTATACGCCTTCCCAATGCGATGCTGGTGAAGTTTGACTGTTTCATTAGAAATCTGGAAACATTTGGCTGCTGTCCTACTCTGTGGCCGCTTTCAAGGCCTCGTCAGCTTGCCTGTGAGCGCCTACTGTGGGGTTAATCACACAGGGACAAATCTCCCGACCTGAATTTTTGGAACCTTCATTCACAGCACTATCCCCAAAAGCTTGACGAATTCTGCAACTTGATCCGACTGCGGACAAGCTCACCTTAAAGTCAAAAAGCGGGAAACCGCGAAAGAACAGTTTCGATGCCTCAATTTGTCATTCCCACTACTCGAGCTGTGAGTGCCCAAAGCTCCTGTCAAGGTCAATGTTCCCACTCCCACCCCGATCGCTTTTGCAGCACCTGAGGTACTTATTCCGTATCAGTGATCACGTCTTTCCATGCTACACCAAAAACCGTCAGAAGATTATGCGCCCTTTGAAATCCAAGGTCTGTGCCCTTTTGAAGGACCCAGTCCGACCCTGTTCTCGCTTCTTCAAGAGCTGCCAAATCTGCATGGAAACGGTTCCCTGCGTCAAAACATTCTTATGTTAACTATCACGGTCAATTATGACAATGTACACGTGTAAGTTTCTGTATCATGGCTCAGCATTTCGTCAGTTGACAGCTTCTCTGGCGTAGGTTCCTTCTTTCAGGCGGGGAGGTTTCGCCTTCAAAGTCACACCTCAATTTAGTTGGGCATCCACCACCCGTTAGGCAAAGTCATCTCCAGAGATCTTGATGGCTTCTAAATTCTCGTAAGTTTTCTATCTGCTTTTTCGTCTTGCATACTACGTAATATGTCGTCAGTATATCGAGACAACTGGTTTGTAAGCAGAGGAGCTGTAGTCTCGAAGATATGTAAGAAAACATGAGCTATCAAACTAAATTCATATTTCAGTAAGTTTTCTATATATGCTTTGCCTTTTGCCCTTGCCTCTGAAGTAATAGCCCAGTAAACGAAGGACAAAAATAGGGGTTTGTAGCAACAAAATAGTGGAAAGCTGAATTTTGTATATGTGATGGATCCTTATGACACATCTATTTTCCCAAAAGTCCCCGCCTCTTCCCCTTGAGCTTTAACCATCTCCCGTTAAACCTCTAATATGTAGTGTTTCAGAAAAAGACCAATATCTCCGGAGGGATTACCATATCGGTAGGCTCTTTTTCTCTGTTTTCATCTACATATGATACTCAGCAATTTTGGTCCTCTTGTCTATATTGATAGACCTAACAGTTTTCGAGTAAAGTTAATATACACTGTAAAAAACATTTTTTTATTTTTATTTTCGGCGTTGTATCTTCTCAGCAATTGGTAATATGCGAAAATTGTTTCTTCAAAAGTTGGAGACATTATCTTTCAATTGATACCTATATTGTTAGGTTTATTACCAAAACTGGACGTGCAGCTAGTGAAGTTTGAAGGCTGTTGAGTTCCTGTACCTGCGAATGATGGGGAACTCTAGTCCGGTAGGCTAATGTCGTACAATAGGGATGAATCATACAAATTATGACTCTTGCAGATTACTGAAATCTAGGTGTGAGGACTCAAAAAGTAGAGATACCAAACTGTTCAAACCGTAATTCGATCTATGACGTCATAAAAAAAATGATGCCATTATTCTAATCTAGCGTACCTTTACTCCACGGGTTTTAATACAGTTCAACATTTTAATGATTTTAGAACATGCCCTACTCCTGTAAAATATGTTTTTAGGATAGTTCATATCAGTTTTTCTCGAGAATCACTTGGTTTACGTGTTACAGAGTCCAACTTTGGACTCAAAAATGACTTCTTACAATAGTAAATAAAATTAATATTTCTGCACAAATTGTGCAGTATTCATAAAAGTAAAGCTTTGAAGCTGGATATCTGTTTGAATCAATTGGATGAATATTCAAAGTTAAACCATATTTCATTGGATGAATAGTGTTGCCAATTGGTATGAAATTTATTTATTTCAAGTACCACTGCATACCTTTATTGAATAATATAGTATTACCAATTACTTACAAACATATTATGGTACACTCTATATAAATTTTTCTACAAGTTAAATACGATGTCATTAGATGGACAGTGTTACCAACCTGGTGTGAAATGTGTTTTCTCAAGTGACACTACATTTGTTTATTTAATAGGTGGTACTTTCTAGTAATTATAAAATATCGAACGTATAAAGTGATCCCATTTGAAAAATAACGAGACCTCTGTGGGTTTACACTTTCGTTTTTCTATTATTATTTACTATTTTACAAAGGTATATTTCACTATAATCTAACGGGCACTTTATATTAACAAGTACAGACTTGAAAATATCAAGTCGAATAAATACAGGGTGCGGCAGGTATTTGAGAACAAATTCACGTCCGCAAGAAAATAGACACAGACAATGACATTTATTATATTTTAACGTTCTGTACAGATTACCATATACACAGTGAACGACATCATTCAATGAAACCACCGTCAACCGCAATAACAGCCTATACACGCTGTCGAAACCGCCTACAGGCAGTAATGAGATGGGTCTTGGAAATATTTGCCATTGCATCCACAACAGCTGCCCTGATAGCCACAACGGTATTGTGTAGATGCCTATTGGAGTCCCTCCCAACCATGCCCCATACCTAATAGTCCATTAGGTTATCATAAGGGGTTTGGGGGCCACATATTGGGAGTGACAAGGTCATGAAAATTTTAGGCTATGCATTCTTTGGTTGTATGGGATGATGCGGGTCATACTGAAAAACATACGGCCTCCCACGTGCTACAGCAGTAATCCAGGGCTTCAGAACCGTGTTCAACACTTCGGTGTAAGCAACGGCGTTACTCTGGCACCTTGACGAAAGAAATATGGAGACATCACGTCGCCTTCACTGCTCACGACACCCAAAACCTTCTCGTAGTTTTTACACAGCCACCGATCATTTTTGCGGTTCATCTTCTGGTCCTGATCAAAGACTTCCTCATCGAAGAAAAACATTCCTGGCTCCTCCGGATGTTTCAGCATGTTCAGTAGGCGCTTGGGTTTGATCAGGCGGTTCTCTCGGACAAGAACTGTCCTCGCCGTATCACATACGAAATCAAAAGCAGTAGAACTTATTACTTCATCCCTTGAAGCAGAAAACCTGGCAGCAGTCTTTAGTCAAGGCATTAGTTTTAAAGAAGAACTGATTTCAAAAGGCGAAAAGTTTATTCTGGCCTTGTTTGGATTTAGTAAATACAATAATTCAGATAAAGCTCGTTACTTTTGTTTCAAAATCCAAAGAAGGAAGTCATTTTTAAAAGCCAATTTTAACTTGGCTAAGCTACCCCGAACTTCCTCAGCAGCACATCAACATATTTTTCGAGTTTACTTATAAGTGCAGGCACGGCTTAGAAACAAACTCCAACCTACACACTGGGGTTGGAAGAAACTTGGTAGAAGTTTGAAACCAGTGACAACCACCGAACCTATTGCTCCTGATGACGTTCATCGTTTAATTTTATGTGACTGCAGGACAGATTGTGAAATATTTTGTGGCTGCCGGAAATCCGGATACAGCTGCATTTTTTTATGACGTCATAGATCGAATTACGGCTCGAACAGTTTGGGTATCTCTCCTTTTTGAATTTTCTCACCTAGACATCAGTAATCTTCAAGAGTCACAATTTGTATGTTTCACCCTTATTATGACATTAGCCTACCGGACTAGAGTTCCCCATCATTCGCAATTATAGGAACTCAACAACCTTCAAACTTAACTAGCTGCACGTCCAGTTTTGGTAATAAACCTAACAATATAGGTATCAATTGAAAGATAATGTCTCCGACTTTTGAAGAAACAATTTTCGCATATTACCAATTGCTGAGAAGATACAACGCCGAAAATTAAAAAAAAGAAGAAAAATAGGTTTTTATAGTGTATATTAAGTTTACTCGAAAGCCGGTAGGTCTATCAAAAAAAGCAACAAAAAAAAAAGAGGATCAAAATTGTTGAGTATCATATGTAGATAAAAACAGAAAAAAAGAGCTTACCGATATGTTGATTTACTCCGTAGATATTGGTGTTTTTCCAAAACACTACATATTGGAGGTTTATAGGGAGCTTGGGAAAAGTTCAAGGGGGAGAGGCGGGGACTATAGATATGTCTCAAGGATCTGTCAAATGTACAAAATTCAGCTTTCCACTAATTTGTTGCGACAAAAAAAAAATATTGACTGGGCTATAATGTAGGTTGCTTGGACTTTGTCAAGGGCGGTAAGAACTTTAAGGTGAAAGACGTCTGTGGATTGAAAACCGAGCTGAAAGCTTTCGAAGAACGTCATCATTTGACTAGCTACGAATTTTGCCGATGGTGCAAAGTTTCTTTTTACATTCTTTTCTTTAGTTCACAATGGTTTGTGGTGTCCTCAAATCTTGCAACGTTAATTTAGCTCATTTCACGACGTCATACAATGGTGAAAATTTGCACAGCGACATAAGTCGGGCGACAATACAATATTCTATTGTTACTTTCATATATATTTATATATTTTAAAAGCATATTTTAATATTTTTTAATTACCCATATATGTATAAATTACCCATTTATAAATACTAGCCTGCATCGCTGTGGTGTTTGACTGGTTGCAGAACACTTTAGGATTTGGGTAAAAATATTAAAAACTATAGTTTTCTTAAATAATTCATACTGAAAAGTAAAATTAATTTTGTTTATGCATGACTAAAAATTGAAGAATTTTAAAGTGACTGCATGAGAGCGCGCCCCATGCTTTTCTTTTTAGATAGGAAAACTACGCGTACAATATACTGAGAAAAGAAAAAAGCGAAGTACTCTGAATATCAACAATAGTTGTTTTGGTCATCACATGGTTATCACCGAGCATCGGATCTGTTGTGGTTCAATTTCATTAAGTCATGTACAAATTCCCCTGTCTTTTTCCTTGCATGTTTCCTGCACCGTCAACTGAATTTTCAATGCAAGTCTATGGCTTTTATAACACCATTCACCGTATTCTTAGATATAAAGTCACAAAATTACCCCTACAACGTTTTCTTTCCTGGGAAGTTAGTTCCTTGCTTTTCTCCGTGCATTCATTTGTGTGCTCTATCATACTTTTCTAAAAGTGTAACAAATTTCAGAAGATTTCTGTGATCAGCGGTTGTAGCTTTCTACGCGTAAGCAGCTTCAGTCTGATCTCCTCTACAGCTCAGTCTCGGTCCACGGTTTCCTACCACTATCAGAATTTGAACATCACATTCAATCACACTCTTCTTTTTCTGACTTGCTCTTGCCGTAAGAACCACTTAAACAAAAACGATGTAATATATGCCTACTTATAAAATAGGTTTCGGCAAAAATTCTGTGACGGACTGTTCATGCTCTTCTGTTCTTACATGAATATGTTTTCAAGCGGTCATTCCATGTGTAAACATCTTTCATTCAGGTTTTGGAAACCCAAAATACATAGACAAGAACAATGCTTTTTTAGTATTTTCATAAGTCAACCATACTCTGTTGGTTCCGTTCTTACAAGTAAAATATTTCATCATTTTGTTGAATAACTGAAAAATGATGATGATAACAAACATAATGATTATGGATATGAATATTAAGTCTGACTTGTAATGGTTTGTTGTATATGAGTTAAGATTACGTGAAGTTTAATTTGGTAGATTTGGATTAAATAGAATATTTTATAACTAAAATATATCTAAAACAGTTTCTGTATCGGTTTTATAAAGATTCTCACTGTTTTATATAGTTAAACGCATTTGGTATTGTTTGTATTAGATCGAGTTTCACAATGTGCTCAATAGATGGCAGTGTGTTTTGTTGGAGAAGGTTTCACACGCCATAAGGGTTTGAGAACGCATATCTTCTATTATTTCTGTGTTTTGAGATTATGATATTGTTTTAATAATGTTTAAACTGCAAATTAGTATTTGCGAACTTTGTCATAATTTGAATGTAAATGATTACGAACACAATGTATATTGAAAGATAATAGGAATGACTACACTAGACGTGGTCACATCGTGAACAGCCTTTCGCATGCAATCTTTCCACACATCGGGGTGCCTCAAGGATCTGCTCTTTCACCATTGCTACACATTCTACATGTAGCTGGTATGCCAACACCACCATCTCTAGTACATACTCTTAGCTTTGCTGATGATACAGCTTTCCTTTCGTGCGCAAATAACATACAACACATCAACCATCTGCTCCAAGCTGCCATAGATAGATTCCACACATGGTGTCTAAAATGACTCCTTACAATAAACGCTCTTAAAACCCAGACAGTACTAATACAGCAACCAAAAAACAAAACAAGAGTCCGTCGAAATCAGACCAAGCATGACCTCCATGTAAACCACACACCTGTCACACCGACTAAATCAGCAAAGTATCTCGGAGTCATTTTCAATAGTAAGCTCAACTGGAAACTACATCTCAATAAAATGGCAAATAACAGACTAATATTACTGAAGCGGCTAACAGGAACCTCTTGGCGCCTCAATGCAAACACTATTCTACATACGTAAAAGATGTTCCTCCGACCATGCCATATATATGGACATATCGAAATAAGCCACAGATATAAATAGATTAGCCCCGTCATCATATACATATTGATACAAAATCACTTAGACCAACAATAATCAGATAGAATATAGGTATCCAATAGAATCAATAACGAAGGACGGCATAACCGTGTGTGGAAGATAGGACGGAGGTAATCGTCCTGTCCACACATACTACTACTACTACTTTCATCGATAGAGGAAAAGAAGATACTTTTACTGATTATTTAACCTCTAATAAGTTTATATAAGTCTTTTATTTTCAACCAATCAGAGTTCCTTTTGAGGTTTCACCTTAGGTAAGGACTCTATCATTTTACCAAGTGTCGCCCCGCCCTTGCGCAACAGATAAGTCCGGGTTACTAGGGGTACCTTGGCACAAACTGCGTATTGGACTTACGTTGATTTACAACGAAAAGAATCTTTGTGGAGAATACAACAATCTGTGGAAAGATTAAGACTATGATATATACATATTGTCGAATGGTATTTAACACCCAATGCAAAGGGTAATTGTAAATGTACTACTCGGATTTATTTTATTAAGAACCCAAACTCACATTTATTCAACGAAAAGAACTGAATTTTTTTTTTAATCATCTTTCTGTTTCATTTCTGAGTATTCAGAGACCAGACAAAAGTGTAATATTTAGGAATATGTAACTGGAGATTATCTATAACGAACAAGATAAAATATCTTATTGCAAACTCATGTGTTCCAAGCTCATGAAAAGACTGTGTCATCATTACTCAGCTATATCGAGTTACATACATGACAGGTTTCTAAATTTTTGGAATTACAAGGACGCCTTATTCAGCAGTTCTTACATTGCACTTAATCTTAATTTCTGTGAATATCGACAGAATTTAGGAGAGAGGACAAAAGTACAGCCAACACCCAATTAATTCTGATTAGATGAAATTAAGGGATACTTCTCTCCTATTCGCAAGAATAAGAACTGTTTCTATTGGCTATGATCAATATTCCATAAGCGACATGCAGTAGTGTGCAGCTGCTATATAAACTTGATACCTGATACAATTATCATCGACAAGAAGACAAGAAACAGGATACTGAAGTAGTAAATCAGTAGCTCCGTCGGTCAACGTCGAAGAAGTCCCAAATTTCTCCCCACTCTGCCATCTATCGGAGTGAGAGAGAAAAGTCTTAACAGCCAGGAACTATTCTAGTTTGAGAAGCAGAGAAGAAGGGCCTAGTATTCAGAGACCGCCAGCACTGAGAAGAACGACCTCGATTTGAACCAGAGTCAAGATCTTCGCCGCAGCTACCAAAGTTCATCGCCACAGTTCTACATGTATGTGAGTGGGTTCATTTACGTCTTACGACCATTATTCATATTATTATTCTGATGCTCTCTACGTTCCGTCATTTATGTCTTAATCGTATAGTAGCTGTTAGTTATTCTGTACATAAATACGTGGGTGTTCAAGCCTTCTTCTTCCATTCAATCGTATTTGGCTCTCGCCTTAAAACCCCAATAAATGGTTAAAACTAACGCTTAGCGGTTTTCGTCCATAAATCAGTAAATCCTCGTTGCCTAACAAAGTGCTCTCCAATTTAATTAGTAGGAAATTAGATTTTTACTTCTCTTAACTGAAAGTGTTGTTTCTGCGTTACAGTACTATAGTAACAAAACTCAGGCAAGCTACGCCCCCGATACAAAATAATCTCTGCGAATAGAGAAAATTACAATATATATATATATATATATATATATAAGCAACGGAAATGAAGTGATTGATTGAGCTAGTCGGCAGCTTAGTTCAAGCCTTTTATAATTATAGTAAATCAATAGAACCGTTGCAATTGGCAATCCCTTGATTGGGGCTTGAAACAAGAAACATTATCGATATAAAGGATAGTAGTCATCAAGAAATTCATAAGATTTCAGACATAGCAGGAAACCAACATCGCACGAGGAGTAAGACTAGAGAACAACAGGAGGTACTAAACAAATAGAAACCGGTCAAGAGAAAATTAGGTCCTTCAAAGGTGTTCCACGATATTTAATTTACTAATGATAAACATGACAATGGATTAAAATTCAAACAAAAGAAGACTGATTATATAATTTGAATAATAATTTAAGATAAATGATAGACAATTATCACAAAAGTAAACAGTGAATTAATAAAATAAAATGAGGGATAATATATATATATATATATATATATATATATATATATGTTATATGAATTATATAATTAAATTGAATTATATAAATATCATTATTATGAAATAATAGAAATGAATGTTATTCATTAATTAATGTGAGATAGGAATAATTTCAGATGAATTATCTCAATGGAACAAATTTTAATTACGAGCAGAATAAATATATAAGGTAAATACAATGATTATCTAAAAGAATTTTAATAATTAGCAAGTTATCTATTTATAATTCGACTCGGGCGGCATATATATTGGGTTGTTGTATATATGTTAAGATTACGTGAAGTTTAATTTGGTAGATTTTTATTAAATAGAATATTTTATAATTAAATAATGTTTAAACTACAAATTAGTATTTGCAAACTTTGTCATAATTTCAATGTAAATGATTACGAACGCAATGTACGAGGGTCATTTAATTCGAAGTGGCAACATAATTGTGAAATGGAATGTAGTGAATCACTCACTTCAAGAAGCTTACAGTCCTTCGATGTAGTCTCCGCCTGCCTGTTGAACCCTTCGCCAGATGTCTGGTAATCGTTGAATACCTGTCAAAGCCCCACTTTGTGAGAGGGTGTTGACAGTGCGCCCTAAGGCACGAACAATGCTGGGAATGTCTCTGAAACGTTTGCCCCTGAGAGGTTCTTTCATTTTTGGGAAAAGATCAAAATCCGGGGAATATGGCGGGTGCTCCAGTACCTCCCAACCCCATCGTCGTAACAGAGTCTGTACTGGATGGGCTGTATGGCATCGGGCATTGTCATGTAGGAAAATTGGTCCAGACTCCAGGAGGTGTGGACGTTTGCGCCGCAATGCTGGTCGCAAATGGTGACTGAGGTATGAAGCATAGTATGCAGCATTGACGGTAACGCCCGGTGGAACTTGATGTGACAGGATAATGCCTTCGTGGTCGTATGACATTATCATCATCACCTTCACGTTTGCTGGCTCTTGCCTAAGCTTTTTCGGTCGTGGAGATTCTGGGTGGCGCCATTCATTCGACTGACGTTTCAGTTCAGGCTCGTAGGATCTTCCCCACGTTTCGTCACTTGCAATAATGCAGTGCAAGAAGTCATTACCTTCCCCATGGTAACGTTGAAGGTGTATGCGCGCACATTCCCACCTATGCCACTTTTGAACCTCGGTCAGGGCATGCCCATCTGGCTGCAATTTTCCGCATGCCAAGATCTTGTGTTAGCATGCGGAACACTGATCCGGACGAAATGTTCAGCTCCTTCGCCAATTCACCACAAGTCCAGCGCCGATCACCGTCAAGCAGTGTCCGTAGTCTTGCAAGATGAATTTCTCCCGTAGCCGTTCGCATATTCCCTCCACCGTGCATTTTGTCTGTTGACTGTCGTCCCGCCTGATATGCTGCAACCCATCTCGCCACTGTCCGATACGGTAGAGCAGCTTCACCACATTCCTCTACTAATCCTCTGTGAATCGTCCTAGCATTTCGCCCTCGTGCCACCTGGAATTTGATAAACACAATCTGTTCTGCACGCGTGAACATTGCGTTATGGCGGTATTTAACACAACAATCACTTTAACACTGTCTACTCGCCACGCACACCGTAATATGGGACCGCAGCAGCGTTGAACTGACTCGTACACATCCACGGCACACACTACGTTCGTCATTTGTCTCCTGCCCACACAACACTCCAATCGTAGCAGTGTTGCCAGTTCGAGTTAAATGACCCTCGTATATTAAAAGATAATAGGAATTACTACACGAGACATGGGCTCCCTAGCTTAACCGAAACCTAGCTTAACTCTGACTGGTTAACTTTTCTGAGGTGATATTGTGTTGCATACGCACAATTGAGATTGAGAAGCATACCGTCAATTTCAGATTGACGTCACTTTACAGTGCCGGAGGGTAAAAGTTATTCTGAGTTTTTCGAACGCAAAAATCCATCACGCTTCTGGGATATGCGCCAGGATAAATAAGCATAACGACTTCTTTGCACGCTGGGTGAGCCACCAATCGAAAAACGATACTCTAGGTTAACTACATATTTGCTTGAACGCTGGGTGCAGACCATTAGTTGAAAAACGGTACTTAGATTAAATTGGAAATTTTTTGGGATTTGATTTTGGTTAAAACTAGGGTTGACGACTTTGGCAACGGATAAGGGCTTGAACTGGGAAATTGATCGATTTTTCTTACGCCGACCACAGCTACTCACGAAGGTACAAAATGCTTAAATTAACAAAATCAGTAGTCAGAGGACCAGGAACTAAAGCTATGGCAAAAGAGCAACGTGCTTCTTCGCGACGCAGTCGCCAGGAGTCACCACCTACCGACAAAACAACAAAAGATGAGAAACGACCTAGGTCCAGATCTCCATTTTCTGAGAAGTCATTCTCCGGATCCAAAAAGTCAGTGAACACTACTAATACTGACAACAATTCTAAACGCCAAGCTACAACTTCAAACACCGATCAACCTGGACAAACTGATACTACTCTGAACAACACGGACAACAGACACAAAACTAATGCAAACAATGAAGAACTTTTCAACTGCATGCTTAAAAACTTTGAACCACGTTTCAGAACCGTAAAACTATTCGAGCAGATAGTCAAGTACGTACCACGAGCAGATATACATGAAATAGTCTTCACCAGAAATGGCATAATACTAAAATCGAGAAATCCTGATTTACACAGATTGATTCGAAACAAGGCCACTTACGATATCTTTGGGAAAACAGCTACGATGTAAGCTCTGTCACCACGTAAAGCTAGATTACCTCCACCACCACGCAAACCACCCATGCTGTCCGTTGTCATCACAGGGGTAGACTCAACATGGACTGAGGAAGAAATCTATAATGAGCTACATAGTGAAGGTGCTCCTGTAGAGAAATGCCTCCGCATTCTTTGCAAGGATGGTCCCACTTACCTAGTAAGAATTCTCACACCAGACCATCAACTTATTGATCTTCTACTCGAGCAAGAGGCGAAATCGCCACAGGGTCGAATCATCAAACACAAAACCTCCTCTACCGGTAAGATGCGAACGATGCCAGAGGTATAATGAACACACCACCGCCAAATGTCCAAATACACCGAAGTGCGGTTACTGTAGCCAAGACCACGCGACGAAAAGCTGCCCAAATGGTAACCAGCCACCGAAATGTGCAACATGTACTGAGGAACACGCAACGTACAACGCAAAGTGCAAAGCCAAGCCTACAGCAAACCCTACAACACCGGAATTAGTAGTTCCTGTTCGAACACCGGATTCTCCGGTCACCAACAGCAATTCTCTCAGGGACCCAGTTACGGTCAAAGATATGATTCGTTTCTTCTGCCTAACACTACAAAACATCCATCCATTTCTCAGCCCACTCATTTTGCAGAAGTTAAACTATACTACCAAGCTCACGTATAAACTCACGGTCCAAGCTACGTGCTCCGGACTCCATGTACATTTCAAAATCAACCCTCTCCCAAATGATAACCAGGATGGATAAACGAAACGTGGTAACATTGCTACATCTTAACACCCAGTCACTAAAAGAACGAAAAGCAATATTCCAACACCAGCTTCAGGAGAAAGATGTCAAGTGTTTTCTTCTAAACGACACATTTCTTAAACCCAAACAGCAAATACATATACCAGGATATTCACTGTTACGCAACCACGGACTTCAAGGTCAGAGAGCACACGGAGGCACAGCTATAGAAATAAAATAAAAAATATCACACCGAAACATTACTTCAAAATTCTCTGCCTGAGCATAATATCTGTACAGTATACTTCAAGGCAAAACCAATAATAATAGCTACAATTTACGTACGACCCCACACGCCTATGTCGGTTACCTTCTTTAACTATATAGATAATAATTACAGACACTACATAGTCATAGCCGACATCAACATCCATAGTCGAACTGCTGGAGAAAAGCGAACCTTTCGAGACCACATTAGCCAACGCACACATGGTGAACTATGCACAATACCCAGAGCAACCAGACCTAGTAGCAACACTACCCCGGATGCTGTCATTGCCTCCTCATCACTGACACCTTATATCACCATCAATGTGTTCGATTCTATAGGCAGCGATCATGGTCCAATAACGCTTGACCTAAACATACCTACTCGACACACAGAAACAGTAACTACAAACCGTACAATACTCAACTATGACAAAGCAAACTGTACAAACTATCGAACAGACCTAGAACGATATGTAGAACAAATACCTAATCTTGACACCATGGACCAGCCGATCGAACAGCTTACAACGGCTATACAGACAAGCAGCAAAAGAAACATTCCTAGTACCACCACCAACCCGTTTAAACCAAAATTACCGCCACAATATCTAAATATAATTCAATTATCACGGAAAGTATACCGAGAGTATATACGCACAAGGTTGCTTGAAGCGTTGCGCTTTCACAGACAGTATTTACATATGGTGCAAAACTACATCCGGGCATACAAACAACGGATGTGGATCAGAACTACAAATAACTTGGAAGGAGAAAGAAATCTCTCAAAATTCTGGAGACACTTCAATAAACTAATAGGCAAGTCTACCTCGACTACATACCCAATTCTGACAGACAACTCAGCTCCACATACTGACATAGAGAAGGCAAACATATTTGCTGACAGCCTACAAACAGTATTCACACCTGAATCGTCTCGTTGCGCAATAACAGAATTCTCCAGAAATATCGAACGCAAGACTGATCAACATAAAACCGACCTGACAATAAGCGTCAAGCATACTATCGACCACAACCAGCCATTAACTACTCCAATGACCACACAAGACATCACAGAAGTCACAAACAATAGGAAGAACACAGCTCCAGGTTTCGATAGCATTACATATCGCCACATCAAAGAGGCACCGTTCATTTTACTACGGCTTCTAGCCACCATCTATAATTTCATACTAGGCACTGGATGTTACCCCGAAGAATGGAAGCTATCAAAAGTACTCATGTTTCCGAAACCCAACAAGATAAGACAGACACCAAATCATATAGACCAATACAACTCACCACTACCTTCAGTAGAATACTAGAACGCCTACTGGTACGCAGACTACATATTAATCTCAGCAAATACGATATATTTTCTTACCAGCAGACAGGCTTCCGATCCAATCACAGCGTCGATGACAACCTACTATGATTAACAACACTACTAGCAAACCAGTATAACACTAATAAACCTTCCTGTCTGCTACTTTTCGACCTGGAAAGTGCCTTTGACCGTGTCTGGCATGCTGGCCTGATATATAAGCTGTACAAATTCAAATTTCCACCAGCATACATACGGTTAATCTACCACTTCCTCTCAAACCGAATGGCATACGTTGCCATCAACAATAGTCTATCACATGCAATATTTCCATATATCGGGGTGCCTCAGGGTTCTGCTCTCTCACCACTATTGTATATCCTATATGTAGCTGACATGCCAATACCACCTTCTCCAGTACATACCTTTACATTTGCCGACGATACAGCTTTCCTTGCCTGTGCCAACACTATCCAACACATCAACCGTCTGCTCCAAACAGCTATAGATAAATTTCACACACGGTGTCTTAGGTGGTGCCTCACCATAAACGCTCTCAAAACCCAAGCACTGGTAATACAGCAAACAAAAACAAGAGTCCGTCGAAATCTCACCAAGCTTGACCTGTATGTGAACCACACACCTATAAGAGCGACAACATCAGCCAAGTACCTCGGAGTCATTTTCGACACTAAGCTAAATTGAAAATCTCATCTCAGCAATCTCAACAAAGCGGCAAATAACCGACTAATGCTACTGAAGCGGTTAACAGGCACTACCTGGGGCTTAAAAACAGACATCATCGTCCATACGTACAAAATGTTCTTGCGACCATTTATCACATATGGTCATATCGCATGGATGACAGCCAGTGAAGATTTCTATTAAAGGCAACAGATATGGGAGAGACACGCTCTAAGGCTGGCATACCACATCAAACTACCAAGTCCCACATATTTGCTGTATGATCGCCTTAGGTTCCTGGAAATCAAAGCACATCTGGAAACATTACGACTAAACTATATAACAAAACGCTGGACTACGACTCACCCGACACTCCTGGACACAATCCACATAGATGTACAACAAGACATCCAACCCGCTATCATCATCCACCCCTGCATCACTTACTAGAAATGTACCGGACGATTAACGAAAATTATCAGGCCTTAACACTTCAGGTTATTAACAGATACCCACCACCAGAACATATAGCAACTATGTATCCTACCTTATAGAAAAGAAAATGCACAAGATCAAATAGACTAGCCCCGCCATTATATCTATATCAATATAACATCACTTAGACCAGCAACAATTATGTAAAATATAGATTACAAATAAAACAATAACGAAGAGACGGCATAACCGTCTGCGTTGACAGGATGACGATGATCGTCCTGTCCAACAATAATACTAATACATCTCCCTAGCCTAACTGTAATTGGTTAACCTCTTCTCGAGGATCCTGTGTTGCAATACACATAGGTGAGATTGATAGGTATACCGCTACATTGGGTTTGACGGTAAATCTCAGTGTCGGAGGATACGAGTTAATTCTTACCAGCAACTTACCGTATTGGCCCGAATCTAAGCCGCACCCGAGTATAAGCCGCATCCTTAATTTTAGGGGGGAAAGGAGAGAAAAAAATCAGTGTAGAGAAATTTAGCTGTCACATTACCCAGTTACAAAACTGTTTATACTATAGGGTCACTCTTAAACACATTTTTCTGTTTACACTATAGGGTCACTCTTAAACACATTTATCTTCAGTTACCGTATAATGTGGGTAAATCACAAAAAAATACCGATACAACTAATCAGAGTCTTCTCCAATGTCACTGCTAACTTCACTACTACCGGTACCGACACAAAAGGAAACAAAAAACTTTCTTACAACACTAGCAGCTTTTTTTATAATAAAAATCATTGTTTGCAACAAACACCGAATTGTGTACCGCTTTGAAGTGTCCTTTGTCAGTAAGCAACTTGTTGCTGATTGTTGTAGGATCCCTCTACTGTGTGTCGTTATCAAGCAACTACCGGTACCTGCAACCTGTGATACGTACCATACGACTGCTGGCAATTCCAAACACGAGCACAAGGCATTGTTGCTACATTTCAAAATGAGAAAATTGGCAACGTGCGCTACATTTCAAGTTTCTATTACATGTGAAAATTTATCGGCCGCGCAAATAAGAAGCACGTTAAATTTTCATGTACGAAATTTTAAAAATAAACGTGGCTTATATTCGGGCCAATACGGTAAATCTGCCTAACTTTGGTTGGTTAACCTATTGCCAAGGACCCTGTGTTGCAAAACGCATAGGCGAGATTGGTAGGTATACCGTTACATTGAGATTGACGACATTTCTCAGTGTCGGAGGGTGCGAGTTAGCCTTTGATATTCAAAGGGCTTAGAGATAATCTCTAAGTCGACTGGATCTCAACCAGTATAATAATATCGAGACAGCTTGTTACTGGAGACTCACCAGTCAAAAAATGGTCGACGAAACTCTCTGAACTAGATTTATTGGGTTCAAACCAGTAGAAAAAACTGTCGACGAAACTCTCTGAGCTAGACTTACTGAGGGGCACACTTATCTAAAAGTCTAACGCTTTTCGAGTTTGGTTTCAACAATAATTTCAGCATGCATTCAGGCTACCATCTACCTTTCCTGGACGTTCGCAACGAACAACCAGGGCAAACAAGGGCTCTACATCGTCGCCCAATTCTAGCTCCTCAAAACTTCAGCGTACTACAAGCCTCCACAGTGAGAGAAGATCCAAATCACCAGCACGCAACAACAGTACGTTATCTAGCGATGACATCCAAGTGGACGACGTTTAGACTGAAAGTCACTACAAAGAAACTGAAAGTGGCCCCTCTTCTGGCTCCAACTCAAAATCAATTGCTCAGGAGCCAATCTACAACTTTCTTACTAAGTATGACCCAAAGTTTAAAACACCAAAGCATGTCTTACAGCAGGCTCCACATAGTTACATCTGAACGATGATGTTCCTTGGCGAGCTTTCCCCAGTGGAATGGAATGGGAAAGGTAGCGATTAGTTCCCCTGTTCAATTTATTGTCCCGGCGTTCGTATTATGGGACAGGAAAATAGTGAACATTCTGAAAACCTTATGTTCGTCCTGAGCAGGACACAAACACGAGCCGTCTCTCCCGTGCTTATTTCATGTCTGCGATCGTAGCGACTAGTCTCCACCAAGCAATTATGCTATTATTTTCCCTTTGTTAAATAGGACAGCCAACTGCAATTGAACTCTTGCTGTTGGATTTGCATAGAAATTCAGTCTTTCTCGATTTCGATTTCTACATTTTAAGGTGTCATACTCAACCTTACAAATACAGAGAGAATCACATGATGGTATTCTTTCAGGATATTACGTACTTTCTATCAACTGGATTTGAAACACACATGAACATTCTTTGTTCTTTTCAATTTCATGTTATTTTGGTCGATACATTACGTTTTATAATTTAGCCTTCAATTTTTCATTTCTAGTTCATTTTTTTCAATAATAATATGAACAATTTTCGGTTCAATAAGCTGTACAGTCCTAAATGTTGACAGGGTTCCATGGCCTAGCTGGGATTCTTCATCGAAGCACCGTGACCCGCGCACTACCTACCGACCTACGGGGTCACCTTTTACCTTACGCTGCATCCGTTATTCACATAAGCATCGCAATTCCACTGAGAAATGACACACTATCTCTTTTGAGACAAATAATCTAACTGTTCATTGAATTATTGTTATTCGTACTCCTGACAGTTATGTAATCCCGCACGATTTTTATAAGTCGCTCCGCATAGGGGATCTACTTGAGATATCGATATGCGGTAAACGAATTATTGTTACCTGTCTAGAAGTCTGATTTATGCAGTTTTTGACTCTACTTTATTTGGGAGAATTTTTGGGAATCCCCTTTTTCCTTTGGCCTGCTTTTAGAATCTTCAAATATGCATTTTGGGATATTCTTCTCCGGGTGTGACTTCCTCTAATATTTTCTGAACCGCCTACTCTCCGATTTTTCGTATTCGAAATAATCAGCTCTGAATTTCATTTTCCCACGCATTCGGCAGGCTATAGCTCCGAAAGTACTGAATATTCGACATCCGTTTTTATCAACTTTTTCTTAGTTCGATCTCAGGCACTCACCCTTAATTTTTTTATACGCATTAATGGAACAGCCTGTATAGAAGGCAATTTTAGGCGTTACGTCATCATGGCCGACATCAACTATCACAGTCGCAACGTAACCGATAAATAGCGATTTGAAACCTTTGTTTCAAATAATATGACAGCACAACTTCATAATCTTCATCTCCCTCTAGTCTAGTTAGCAACATCTCACCAGGCGTTATAACTTCTACCAGTCTCGTTATCAATCATCTACGTGTCTTACCGCCATTTGGAAGAGATCATGCCCCGATTCTAATAGACATAGTCAGTGTTCGATTTGTAGCGGAGGATGGTTGGGATTATCCCCCTCTCGACAAAAATCTTTTCTGGTACTTTCTACAGATAAATACCTCTAACCTGGGATATGGACGATCACAAAATACCGTATAATACATATCTCACTATTTCTTCACCCTCTCTGGAAATTGCACAAATCGAACACTGGACATAGCATCAACAACTGCTACAACAACATATCGTACACCAATCGTATATAATGACTATGAAAACACCGACTGGGAAGCATACAGATCAGACATTGAACAAGGTGTCGCCACACTAACAACACCTGCTACAGAGGAAGGCCTATCTACAGTAACAGTATATACAGTATCTATTTAGCTCAGCTTCCTCAAAGCAATACCATTTTGCAAATGATATCCTCATAAATCCCCAATCTAACGACAATACAAACAAATTATATCTTATGTTATTACCTTTTTCACAATAAACCTTGTGTTGGTAAATGTTGAAATTAACACAGAAAAATTGACAACCGCCGTGACCGGGACTCGAACCCGGATCTCCCAGTTGCTGGTATGCTACCAATTACACCACCACGGCACGGCCAATTCTCTGTGTATATGGAATGTTCCTCTCACCTAGACACTCTCCCAACTCTTCATTGCTGGTTACGAGGCACAGGCACTCCACTCAGGCGGCGGCTGTCAATTTTTCTGTGTTAATTTCAACATTTACCAACACAAGATTTATTGTGAAAAAGGTAATAACATCTATTATTTCATACTACCTGATAGCAGAAAGATTCCTCAACTAAAAATCTCCGCCTGAGTTGAGTGCCTGGGCCTCGTAACCAGCAACGAAGAGTTGGGAGAGTCTAAGTGTCTAAGTGAGAGAAAAATTCCATATACACAGAGAATTGGCCGTTCCGTGGTGATGTAATTGGTAGCATATCTATCCGGCAACTGGGAGATCCGGGTTCGAGTCCCGGTCGCGGCGGCTGTCAATTTTTCTGTGTTAATTTCAAAACTATATCTGCCTCGACAAGCATTCAGACTTCACAAGAACAAAAAAAATCCAGAAACATTACAACTACATAGACGCTGGAATCGTATAGTCCATAGCTATCTAGGTGCTTATAAACGACGTAGGTGGATTAACACATGTAATAAATTATCTACCACAAGTCATCCTACGAAGTTCTGGAATAAATTTCACCAGCTAACTGGAAAATTCAACAGAACCAACTACCCACTAATCATCAATGATCAGGCATTATAAACGGACTCAGAGAAAGCCATTGCTTTTGCTATATACTTCCAAAACATCTTTACTCAATATCCACATCACACCGAGACGCAGCTGAGCAGACAGAACATATTACTAATCATTTACGACCAAACCTCGACCATATACTGAAATCTAATACTGCATTAACAGCATTTATTACTCCAAATGATATTGAATCTGTCATTTAAAATAAAAGAAGTTCCGCTCCTGGCTTCGATCACCTTACCTATAAACTTATTAAAGCAGCACCTCCAGCAATCCTACAATTCCTTGCCGATATCTACAATTTTATTCTTCGCACCAAAACAATGAAAGGTCTAAAAAGTTTTTATGTTCACCAAACCAAACAAATCTCAGCACACAGTATTATCGTATTGCCCAATACAATTAACTTCCTGTCGAAGCAAGATTTTTTTTTTTTTTTAGAAAATCATCGTTTTACGACTGCATACACACATATCACAAAACAATCTCTTACCAACTCATCAGGCAGTATTCAGACCCTCTTTCAGTATTCTAGATCAACTCTTACAACTAACAAATACCATTACAAACCATTACAGTTCATCACGCCCTTCCTGTCTTCTATTATTCGATTTGGAAAAGCCTTTGATCAAGTTTAGCACGCTGGCTTAATCTTTAAGTTACATAAGTTCCATCTTTCTGTCAGCTACATACGGCTCATCCACTCATTTCTTTCAGGACGACTTGCGTATATAAATATAAATTCAACCTTATATTTTCCTATATTTCTAAACACTGGAGTTCCACAAAAATCAGCACTTTCACCTTTACTATACATCATATATGTTGCCGACATGCCATCCCTACCAGGAAACATCAAACTCTTTCAATATGCGGACGACATAGCTTTTTCTAGCCTTAGAAAAATCAGTTCAACACATAAACCGGACCTTTCGATCAACAATAAATTCATTTCTAAATTGGTACCGCTGATGGAAACTCAAAGTAAACGCTACAAACACTCAGGTTCTCCTGATACAACGCAAGAAATCTAAAATACTACGAAATCCCAATCTACTTAGCATCACAGTTCATGGTTCCCGGATCGAAACGCAGAAACTTGCAACATATTTGGGCATTGTTTCTGACAGCCAACTCAACTGGAATTCCCACTTGGATAAAATAAAATCTCAGGTCTCGTCCAGACTCAATCTACTAAAAAGACTCGTAGGTACATATTGGGGATGACATGCAAAAACTGTCCTAAAAACCTATAAAGTATTTATGAGACCCTTAACACACGGCCACATAGCCTGGATATCTGCATCTGAAGCGTTTTGTAACCGATTACAAATAATTGAAATATATGAACTGCGACTGGCTTTCAGGATTAGATTGTCATCCCCAACAGCTTCACTGTATTACCGAATCTCATTTTCGGCTATTCTACAGCATCTTGAATCATTGCGAACTAAATATATCACTAAAGGCATAGACAAGGGCAATTCTATCCATCTTGACAGCACACTTGACTCACCGCCTATATTACCTACACTCCTCTCTAATATCTGATGACTACTCTCCAATATCTAATGACTATGTTCTCTACTATGGAGCCGAATGACATGAGGAAATACGACTTTAATATATATCACCCATATTTTTATCACGACACGTGTATCCATCACTACAATAGTACTTCCCTTTACTCGATATTGTCTCACTATATTAACAACAATATATCTAAACTCACGACTTGTTAACACTTCTGATTTCATTGACTTGCTTACATACAGCTCAACACGAATCAAAATATGCAAAAGTGAACAAAACTTTGAAACGAATAAAATGATGCAAATAAACCACTTAGACCACATTACACAGTAACCTTATCCACTTAACCCGAAGAATGGTCATAACCCTTTGAACGGAAGAGACCAGACAAAAAAAAATCTCATCGAGAGAGGAAAAGAAGACACCTTTACTGATTATTAAACCTCTAATTAACTTTATACAAGTCTTTTATTTTCGACCAATCAGAGTTTCTTCTGAGATTTTACCTTAGGTAAGGAACTGAAATGGAGTGATCGATTGAGCTAGTCGGCAGGTTAGTTCAAGCTTTTTATAATTTAGTAAATCAAGGAACCTTTCCAGACTCAGGAGGTGAAATTGATCCTGATTCAGAGTTAAAGACCAGTCGACCTGGTAGTCATGTGAGTTGGGGTGCCAAGCCATCGACTCGAAGGTCCCGGGTTCGAATCCCGACTGGGGCATGGATGTTTGTGAATTTTAGAAATTTAACAACTAATGGGCCGAAACAATTTAGTTATACTAAAATGGCCAAAAATTACAAAAAATTAAAAATACGGCTTCTGTGGTTGCGTAGAAGAACTACCTGATCATTACTGGTCCGGAAAAGGTTCAGAAGAAGATCATTCAATTGTGAAATATGGAGTTATATAGAATTTAGAATAATTTTCAAAAAGTTTTAAAGTAATTGTTACTGTAGTATATCACTTGTGGTTTCTGCCTCTCGACCCACCGGGAATTGTCCCGAGTGGCTTGGCGCTGTCTCATGGCAATGCGAATGTTAAGAGATGATTCTCTATTAACAAAGAACCTTTAGTAGACAACCAAAAGGAAGAGTCTTTAGTTACACTGAGACAAATATATGACAGTGTTATATCATCAGGGGGTTAGAGTGTCTTCATCCATTGTGCTCGTGAGTCGTAATGTATATTTATTGTACAAAAAACCTATAGAGCAGCGCAGAAAGAGCTACAAAGGATACCGAGGAAGATAAACAAAGAAAACTTGCTAAAATCCTGGTAAAGGAATTACAAGTCGAAAGGGGTGAAATACTTGAGAAGGCTCATGGAGAGGGAGATCTAATGTAAGGGTTTGGTGCTAAAACGGAATTTCTCGATTTTTTTTTTTTTTTTTTTTGCCAGTTTCCACTTTTCGATGGAAATACGCATTAAAAATAATGCTCTTTGCATTGGCGCAAGAAGGGGAATCCTCACCTTCCCCCAAGGTCTATGTATGTCTTGTCATGGATTATTGGTGCAGATGAATTTTTAATTGCGTTTTTCTATCTCCTGAAAAGTTTGAAAAGTGGAGAAATCCCCTTTTTTTTTTTGCACCAAGCCCTTTAATTGGTCAGCAGATAACCTCTGAAAAACTAACTTACAGCACAAAACTAATGGACTTGGTTTAAAAAGTGTACCAAAAATTTCATATTAGCTAATTTTATTGAAACTTAAAAATGAATGTTTTGTAAATAGTTGAAGTGAAAGTATAGTTTTCTGATGTTATTGACTGCATAGATTTAGCAGAACACAAGAGTCGCGGTAGAAGAACAGATGTGATGGAAGAAAAAGGCGATATAATCAATTCCATTTTAGCTAACTTGAATCAGAACCTAAAACTAAATTTGTTTTATGCATCCTGTGAGCGTAGGTTTTCTGATTTTACAGACTGCATTGAGTTGTCAGAACAAGTAGTATACTACTAGAATAGTTACACAAAACTGGCAGGTACTTTTTTGTTTAACCGCAAGCTTAGCTTTCTCCATTTCTACCCCCCTCCTAAATTACAATAACTACATGTTCGAATACAATAATCAAACAATATTGATTTTCTTAAGGACGGCTTTTTCTTTACTCGCTTGTCGCCTACATTGCATGAACACCTTAAATGAAATTAATAACTATGATTTATACAGTGGCTGACGATAATATTATTGTTTATAGTCAATGAATAATATGGTACCACTTTTGTCCATACAGTGTAATCTATGTAATAGTTAATAGTATTAATACGTCAAATATTCAATAATCAATCTGCTATGTTTTCCGTTATTGAATGTATTTATTGTCTTCAATGCCTTATATTTTCATTGTTTTTATAGTTTAATCCAGCAATTACCTCTATTTTAATTTTAATTTTATAATTTAGATAATTGTCTATATTTTATGAAGACCCTATAGTGACCACTTATTGGAAATTTATATTGTTGTGTTATCTTGTCGTAAGATAAATTCGATAAAATATGAAGAAGACATATGCTAGAAATGTCGAAATCATCAGTCAGGATGACAGGGTCGAAGCCGGTTGTCTTTCTCAGTGCTGCTTCGAAAACCACAACGCCAGTGTTGAATGATACTAGATTTAAATGAACTGTTTCGAACTAAGCTTAATGTTGAAAACCAACTGAGAGATGCAGAGAAAACTTTTTTCCTTACTCTCTCCTTCTTCCTTTGTAGATTTTAAGATGGAAGGAAAGAGACACCAATCTACTTCTCCACTTCCCCGCGTAGTAGTGGTATGTAAATATGTAAGAGGAAGTCGAACACCTGGGGCCCATAACTTGAGATTTTAGGCAATTAATATTTAAATATCGGCACTTTCCCACATAAAAACTTCACCTTTTGGCCCCTTGGTTTAACCCGTTGACCTAACAGCGAAGGGTGGGAATCTTTCGAGTGTGAGAAGCCTGAAGTCTGGTCGCGATGAATATAGGGGAGAAAATTCTCTGTCGCCAGAAATAGAAAACGTGTATAAAACGCCTTCCGACCTCCATGTTTAAGTAGAATTTATCCTATTAGCACTCTTTTGAAAGAGGAAAAGATCGAATTAAACATCACGCTATCACTTCGGAGAGTGTATTTACCACGAAATAGACATTCTAGCAGGTAATTCAAGTAGAAATGAATCTTTGCATTTTATTTTATATCGATTTACCCTCAGAAAGGATTATTTGGTGGCAATCTATAGGATAAAAAGTGACAAATATGATTATGATGTCTCTAAAGCAGACTTTTCAGATGAAAGTTGCAACTATTTCGATGTTTATTATCAGGAAGGGAGTTCTTGCAGTGACATAGAGTCAATATATAGCGAGAAAAGTGACATTTTATTAGAAAGAACTTTAATAAACATAAAAACAGTGCTATGTGATGTGAACCTTGGGGAATTAAGACCTTTTAGTTACTGGTAGGCACTACGGAAGAGATATTAGAACATGATTTTAAGCAGAAACCTAGTCTTCAAGATTCTTTTGAAACCCTAAAATACAATAATAGCGCCATATTGGAGATTAGTTCTTACAAAACAAATGGCTGAATATGAAAATGGCGGCATCAAGATGGGTGATTGCTTGAATTTGACCATGTGCAATACAATTTTGCTAATATCGGACATTGAAATAGATATTTCAACCCAAATATTAAAGAAACTATATTTTCACGAAAATTATGACGAAGGACTCATTGTTTAGATTTTCTCGCTCGAGGAACTGTTCAGAATGGAAGGTAGACATTACTTTCAGGAAATATACTTGTACACTTGCATATTAAATGGAAAAATCAAGCATCATAAATGAAAATTGTCTATATTTTGAGCTTTATTAATACAAAGAGAACTCCTAACAAGCACATTTAGTCAATATGTAACAAGAAAACTGTCATTTAAACTAGGCTGAACGCGTATTTGAAAGCGAAAATCACGGATTTACATAATTCCGACTACTTTGAAGATATGGATAACAATATATAGTGAGAAAACTCACATTTGAAGTAGCTTGAACATGATTTTAGGTAGAAACTACTCTTGAATTGTAATTTCATGAGTATATAACGATTTTGCATGTACGTTATGACCGAAAAGACTGCTTGAATAAGCGGACAAGCAGTATTTGAAGTAGTTTGAATCAAACGAGAGCTAGAAAGAACTGATTTTACCTAGAAAAGACTGAAACCTCAGCGACTCGTAACATTAGGAGAAAACTAAAAAATAAGGTCTATAGGAGTGCTTGTTGTGTCGATTCAGGTTTTACACCCCATAATTACAATATAGATTCGATTATACGACACGTATTGATCATCTTTTTTGAAACCATCTAGGTAAAATATTCACGAGTAACAGACTTTTATTTGTCATATCAATGAATAAACTAGGTATACCCTCTTTGTATGATGTTTTATGTACTATATTAAGGACAAATAGACTTGGTAATAATAAATTATACTTATATCTCTTCGCTGGTAGAATCTTTGGCAGTATGACGAATTACTATCTTTACGGGAAATCGACTGGTGATTGTTGTCGCTTGATGCAAGAACCTCTTCCCGCATATACTAACTTTTGCAAAACACCTTCAGAAACACACACGAACACACACACACACTGAGAAACTACCAGTACACACTGGAAGTTCATGCTTTGCTCCCACACCTTGTGACCATATTTGCTTGAAACAGGAAGAGTAGGAGACAGGTGGCGAAAAGAGATTGTGAAAGAATATCACACATCCTCGGCCAGCTGACATTGCTGAATAAGCAGTGTTGCCATCTTACACTTAACAGTGTTTCCATCTTAAAATAATGTAATAAGTTATTTTTTTCCGTTTGTATAGTAATTCAACAACGACAACAAGAGTTACCAACTCATGCAATTTTTAAAGTGTTGCCAACCATCGATTATTTTAATAAAATGATACCACCTAGTTTTCTTCTTGTCTGTTATAGTCACAATTTTTTAGTCTAAATTTCCAAAACCTGGTAGTACTACCAAAATCTAGACTAGTACTAGGCTACCAAAATCTTACTAGTATTGTTAGGTCACATACCTCATGGGATAGAGAGTGCAAAAGGAGTATCCTAAGCTGAACTTAGTGACTGCAAAGCTTTTAAAAGTGTTGACTACAACCTATAATACACTCGTGTCATGCAGGCATGTATAACCACTAGGCTCTATGAATAAAATAGCATTTTGTAGTGTAACAAGAACTAAGCAAAGAAACTCTACCATACTAGGTAATGACGTCATTTGAATTTAAATAATATGATTGGTTGATGAAGTCAATAAATTGCCGTAACGATTCGATTGTGACTTAGTCTGCTGAAGTTGAACCACAAATCAATGGCTAGCTGTGACTGTACTTTCGCCTAGGTGGCCGTCGAGTGTGTGTTTGCAAGTCTTGAAGAATGGACACCTTGCTTTAGTATAACTTATGATGAGTGTTTTCACGATATTTCCTTCGACTTTGACCATGAATGTGTAGACTTAAGCTAGGAAATTACTCTACTTTGTATGGTTGACGTATTAACAACTCCCTTGGTTTGTGATCGGATATACCAGAAATGTGCTGAATCCCACACTGATTCTATTGATATACTGCATAAATTTCTTGCGACTTAGAAGAAGATGGTGACAGATTCCCAATGTAAGGACAGAATTCGTTTAATCTTATGAGTGAAAGATACACTGCATCCATGGACTTGTACTAACAAAGATCCTCACTCCTAACTTTGAATATACACAAGGACTGGTGTTTGTATAGGAAATAAAACAACTGATTTGTATTAAGAAGGAACTTTTTATTTGTTCATAAGTAAGATATATGCATACTCAAACATTTTCCAAATGATACAAAAATATTGTGATTATAGACTTGATACAAACTATTGAACAGTGATGCTTTTCCAGACAAGTGATACAAACAATGCTGAAATAAAAAACAAACGGTATAAATTATTGTTTAAAGACAACTAATACAAAATACTGATACATAAAGTCAGATCATACAAATATTTTTTCCTGTACAATGAAAAGGATATATTAAAAAGTTAATAAGAATTCTGATTTGCATTTTGTTTCAAACTCCTTCAACAACTTTAGCTTACAAAACAATATTTTACATACGAATTAAATAAAAATTAGAAAAGTATTTGTCTTTTCAAAAAATTCGTAAATTGTTCTTTGTTTTACAAAAAAAATTAGTTTTACTTTCACAAAAAAGTTTTTACAAAAAATTTCATAAGAAAAAAGTTTTTAGAAAAGTTTTCGTAAGAAAAAAGTTTTCACAAGAAGAAAAAATATAACAAAAATTTCCTACCAAAAAATTGGATCAAAAGAATTTCGTAAGAGAAAAATTTTGTAAGAAAAAGTTTGCAACAAAAAAGTTTTTTATTTTTTTTACAAAGAAATCGTAACAAAAAAGTTTTAGTAAGAGAAAAAAATTCCAAAAGAAAAGAAACCCAAAACACATTCATTTAGAGGTAAAAGTTTTTTATTACAATAAAACTACGCTACTACAAAAGGTGTTAAAACTAAACCAAACTACTACATAAGATTTTACAATGTACATTTTAGTTGTTTCTGTATTTGCTTGACGTACTGTCGTATAAGCTGATCATTCCATGCGAAGTTGGTTGTTGACAATTTAGATTCAATGTTTACATTACGTACTGTCAATAAAAGGTATGCAATACAAAACATACCACATAGCACGGAATTATCAGCCTGGTACTGGATGGTATTTACATGGTATACATTGTAAATCCGTTGGAGGAAATGAACGAGAGGTTTACGCGGTGAATGTGCAAGAGGATCAAAGTAAAGCTCCCGTCGTTGCTTATTTATATACGCAAAACCCCAATGCGTCCCTCTACGAAATGAGGGACTCAGGTTTACAATTAGGTGGTTGTACAATTGCCGGTATTGTGTCCATTGCATAAATGCACTTAATATGGATGCCGTACGACAATCGTGAAACACCACATTTAGTATGTCATTATTCTACATAGTCACCTGGAGGTACACTCATCATCATCATCATTAACTATCAACACACTGAGCTTGGAGTAATGGGGGAGGGGTTATATACGCATGGCGGATAGTGGAACACGTATCGTGCAAGATTGTGGTATTGTAAGTATTTGGCATAACACTGGGCTTCGTACAGTGCGCAACGGAAAGTTTGAAACTGATGTTGGTAATGCGCACAATGACTTGCAGGGAATAACAATTGCATGGCCTTTGGCCATTGGACGTCTTCGAGATTGACTATGGTCCATCCAACTAAATGTTGCAAATACCTTTGACGACGATGGCCATGAATAAACAGAGTATCTACTTGACAAGGATACGTGATAATTCACCGTAAGGAACATCACCGTCGGACCAGTCGATACCAAATACATTTGTGGATAGATAATCAATCTCCAACTGAATGGTTAGAAGCAGTTCACTGGGATCAAATGGGGCTTGAAACATCCAATTCTGAATGGTATTAGCATCGGGATTAACAATGTCTAATTCCTTAATGATGAAACCCTCATCCCCTGTTTGATCGAATGCTGAGAAATGAATAATCGCACGCATGCTGTCGCCTACTCACAACTGAGAAAGGTACGTGTTTACGCAACCTTTTATACCTTTTCTGACACATTACAGAGTATTATCGGTGTATACATTACGGTCTTTATCAATTTGGATCAGAGAATGAAATTGTGCATAGACAACACAGGTGATGGATTGCGCCAAACGTTCACTGAAACCAATTTTAATATTAACAGGAGAATCGTTAATGACATCCCACGTGGTGTCGTCGAATGTGCTTGTTGGTAAAAGTATAAATGCATACAGCGTATAGCCATTAGGATAATCGTGGAACGTAATTGTATGTCCTTCATTTTGATGAAATATGCCATTACCGGAAAACAAGGTATGGTAACAAGAGAAGAACAAATGTTTTGGAAAGTCTGGTGTCAATGCTGTGGGAGGATACGATTTAGATCCTACTTGCACCTTGAATTCGAAGGGATTCTCATTATATTGACCATTGAATGCAGTATTTGCGAGGTACCAAATCACAAGACATTTGAGTACATTTCCCAAAAATACATTAGCGAGAGTGTATGTTGATACGTCTGGCGGAATGGTATGAACACGAGTCTCAACACGTGTCAATGGTAATTTGGCCGTATTCTTAAGCATGTAACTATTTAACTGAAGAGCCAAATCCGCTGAAATATCCATACGGCGGTCATACAGTATGATTTCAATATAGTGAAGTCTATAATTGGAATTGGCAGCACCCATGTGACAGAAAGCATTTTTGCTGCGTTGTAATTTAACGCGAAGAGATACCTTATTAGGTAGTATATGGTCAATACTTTCAATATTCGTATACAGTCGCCTCATCATTTCAAACTGGGCACTTCCAGTAACATAGGCAGTACGTTGTTGAAAGCCTGTATTGGTATTACCTAACCTATCAAATTGTCCAGCCGTATCCTTAGACCATAAGGAACTGGTGAGGTATGTATTGGAAGCATCCCCAGAGTAAGTAAGTACGGTTTCCAGGTAAGCAATGTAGGGATATGTTTCCGACGATGGTGCAATAACCTTATCGTTTAATGAAATATCAACCTGTGAAAATAGGGAATGATGGAAATTATTAACTGGTGTAACAATATCTTATGTGATAGCAGGTGGTTCAGCTGCAGCTACTGCTAGAGTACCTCCGGTAGCAGTCATAATCTTACATTTTTTGTAGAGGTATAGATATGCAGGGTGTATATACTCGGACGTGTCTCCAGGAATAACAAATTCAATAGGACCTTCGGATGTGAGTGTTGATATGGGTCGATATTAAACCATTCAATAGTCACCTAAGGCATGACCTAAATTCGATTTCACCCGTCGTTAGTGCTTTGCTAGTGCTCGTTAGTGCCGCAACAATTGACGTTAGTGCTCCAAAGAAAGTGCCTACTTTTTACAGTCCACTATGGGCCTGCTAACTTCATGCCAACAGGCCCACATTCCAGATTCTCCCCAAAAATGAGGTTGACAGCTAGAGCAGCGTTAGTGCTTGTTAGTACCGTAGGAATTGACGTTAGAGTTTATGCATACTTAAGCTGAACACTGTCTAAAACCCATTAGAATAAATAGTCATAATTTGTCCTGCTAACTTCATGCAGAAACCATACTTCTCCAAATCGCCCAGAAAATGAGACTAACGTCTTGACGAGCGTTAGTGCTCGTTGGTGGCGTAGAACTTGGCGTTAGTGCTAAAGGCTACTTAAGCTGAACACAGTCTAATGCCGTTTATAATAGTCTTTGATTTGGCCTGGTAACTTCATGCCAGCAAACCCGCGTTTCCAAATCGTCCCAGTAACGAGCTTAGCTGCCAGATCAGCGTTAGCACTCGTTAAAGCTGTACAAATTAAATTTGGAGATTATGCATACTTAAGCTGAGTACGGTATAAAAGCGGTTAAAAATAAATAGTCGTTGATTAGGCCGGCTAACTTCATGCAAGCAGGTCCATTTTTCCGAATCATTGTAAAAATGAGCTTAGCGACTATAGCAGCGTGAGTGGTCGTTAGTACCATACAAATGGACGTTAGTGATACTCAAGCTGAACACGATGAAAAACCGTTTAAAATTAATAGTCGTTGATTGGGCCTGTTAATTTCATGTCAGCAGGCCCACATCTCCAAATCGCCCTAAAATGATACTAACGGCTAGAGAAGCGTTAGTTACGTTAGTGCCGGTTGTGTTCTATATGTGCTACACCTCATGCTTGGTGCAAATTCAGAGGCGATTTATGCTGGGAAAGTTGCAGAGTTCCCTTCTTTGTAAAATATTAATGCTTCCTTACTTTACTTGAATAAAATATCAAGAAACTGACAGTAGAAGAGTAATGTCCGTTTTTATTACATTGTGTTACTAGTTTTTATTTAATAAGATTATTATAAGAATATCGTATTCTGAAGTTTATTTTTGAACGTTTGTCTCAAGTTTCTTGTCCATTAAGAGATAGTAATTGCGCATGTAAGATTGCGCTAAGATAAAACCAGAGTCAAGGGCCATTTTTTAAAGTTTGTAAAATGTGTACCGTCTCGACTATTTTTAAGAAAAAAATTGACATTTTTCTCTTGTTTTCAATTGCACCATAGCAAAAGGTTGAGAATTTTTCAGGGTTTCATGTAAAAAGAACTACTATTTATTTGTGAGTATTTGTTTTAATTGTCGTGTGTTCTGTTTGCTCATTTGCTGATCTAATTTTTGTGGTTCTTGCCCTCAAGACTTATTTCAATGAAGAATACTATAGTTATTGTCCAGTAATACCCGTATTTCAAAGGCGCAAAATTTGTTGTAGTAACCTAACACCAAAGACGAGTAAGTGCCCGCCATTTGCATGTTTGTGTTTCAGTTATCATCATCTTAATTGTGCTCGTAGGATGCTGATATTAGTTAGTACACTTTCTCTTGCAATTTGTGTAGTCTTTAATTACTGCATGCAGTGATAAAAATTTATACTGCTTGTTCTAATCCGTAATTTAATTATTTCATGAATAAAGAGCCAACAAAAATATATGTTTAATATAATAAATCAGTACTTCTTACCAGTGTTGGATAAGTTACTGAAAATTGTAACGCGTTAGTTGTTACTTTACTGAAAATGTAACGCGTTACCGTTAACGTTACTTCTTTCAAATAATAACCGGTACTTTAGTTCGAAAGTACCGTGTTACTAACCCGTTACGTTTCTTATGATTACTGGGGAAAACGTATTTTAATAGAAAAGAGAGCAAATAATTTTAGGTATGGGCACGAACGATCCTTTGGAGAGACCTGGGCGTGAGCACGGCTCTCCAAATCTAATTGTTTTCCCCAGATTTGGTGCAACCATCAACAAATATAATCTAAGGCAAAAACAGAGTAAACCCCTGGAACACCTCATTAACATAGTCGATCTCATGGCTAAAACGTTTATGGCGTTCCTCTCCAGGAACAAAGTTCTAGGCTGGGTTGAAGGCATCGGTTAGTTTAATATATTTAAAAAATGTTCGTAGTCGTAATCATAAAATTATTATTACTTTAGCACTTTAATGATTTTCATTTGGTTGCTTTCACTTCACTTAGGTCTTTAAGCATCTAAGGTTAGGCCGGAGTAGGGGAGGGGTAAACCATTGGAAAGGTATCTACCAAAGTCTATATACGAAGGTACCATCCCGATATTCACATGGTCAGACAGGAAAAACCGTCAAAAGTTCCGCACACGGGGAAAATGTATAAAATGTTAATCGAAAATTGATCAGAATAAGAAATAGTTTTAAACGTACCTTTCGATTCCCCAAAATAAAAACAATTACCTTCTCGGATACCAACATATGGTTAAGGAGGGTGGGACAACTTTAAAATTTCTAATGGTAATGTCTTTCAAAATGTTACATGGTATTATTCGAAATTATGCGTCTAGTTAAGAAAATGCTTACGAGAAACTTTTAGTGCTTTCTGTGGGATTGTTTAACTCCGTAAAATTCAAATACCCCTCCCCCTTTATTTTTTGAGCAATTTAGAGATGTGGGCTTGCTGGCATGAAGTTGGCCGGCCTAATCAATGACTATTTATTTTTAACAACTTTTAGACCGTATTAAGTTTAAGTATGCACTAGCACTAACGTACGCTGATCTCACCGTTAAGCTCATTTTTGGAGCGATTTAAAGATTTGGGCCTGCTAAATTGTGTTACCAGGTCCAAGTAAATACTATTGTAAGAGTTTTGGGACAGTATTCAGGTTGACAATACTTTGGTAACTGGACAATTGGTAAATAGTATTCCGGTTAAATCGTCCGTCCCCAATTTTGCCCCGATGGCACAATTCATAAAACCGAGTTTGTGGCAGCCCAATGAAAGTTTCAAAGTCTCGCGATTTTGCCGCGTACAATTCCAAAACATGGCCGGCCAATTGAAATGAACGTAGTATCTCGCAAAGCGGTGTTTATCATGCGGTGATTAACCAATCAATGCCATATTTTTCTACTGGTTCCACAACTATATTTCTTGGGGAGGTGTACACTTGTTCCATTCATGCGATCATTGGTGCTAGGTCTATACTACCTTTTATTGGTTCATGCCGTGACATGTTCTCTTTTTATTACATTCCTTTAATGGTTGTTCTACTTGTGTTCGTTAGGGTGAGGTACATTACTATATTTGTTTCTTTAATACGGATCTTTTATTCCTTATTCTCATTGGTTTATACGTACCTTAATTTTCTTCACTGCTCAATTCTCTTAACGTGTTTGCTCAAGCGTGGTGGTGGTAAGTCTTTTTGTAGCCTGCAATAGAGAGAAACCTACTTTAGTATATTATACCTCTTTCTTGCCATAATAAGTCATATACGTTAGTTATTCTACAGCGTTTCTACGTATGCATGTTCTGTTCTATTGGGTTTTCCTGTGTGTATGTGATATTCCGTTAGGATACGTACCTTCTAACGCTTTTCTTTTCTCGTTCTTCCCAGGCTGCGTGTTTCTCAGTGACTTCTGGGATCGGTGGTTGTTATTGACTTCCTGAACTCGCTGTTTGCCAATGCCTGCTTGGACTCGGTCTTTATCAAGAATTACCGTTTCTTTTGCCTGACTGACTTTTCTTCGACTATGATCTGAAATGATGCCATACATTCCCTATTACCAATCTGCTTCCTTCAACATAGGATCATCATCATCATCATAACACTTATCCTAGCACATTTATATTACCTAATTTATTGCACTACTCCATGCTTAAATAATACTATTCCGCACCTCTACGTTTGTACATTATTGGTTTGTAGGCCATCCATGCTTGTTTAGGTGTTCATTCGGGTGTTCGTGTAGGTGGTTGGAATTTAGATATACAGGATACGTGCTCCGTTTGCCTGGGCTCAATCCTTGTACCGAATCACTAGCGCCCTTTCCGCACATTTTTGGTCCAGGTCCTATGTTCCTTGACTTTTCTAAACCCGTAAGTTCCAGCCCAAACCTCCCTGACCCCTGGTTCGTGCGTTCTAACCATTTAAAGTCCGTTTTCTGTTACTTTTCCGATTTCGTTATTTTAACGTCCTTAACCTGTGTTCTACCTGCAATTTTACGGGTGTATTATTTTCCGTTCACTGTATGCAGGATCATATGACCCATGTGAGGAAAGGACCCGTATTAAGTCGTTTAACATTCGTCCCATCCCAAACTGTGCATTGGTTGGTATAATAAGTCTATATTCCCAGATGGGCCCTTGTGGGATCCTATTATGGTCTAGGTAGTGAAAAGTCCCATATCAGCTCGTTTTACCTTGTTTCCATGCCAAAATATCAATTGGTTACCATTATGTGCGTATTTTAACAGTTGGGCCCCTGTTGGACTCTGATATGGCCCAGGTGGTGAAAACACTCATATTAGGTCGTTTAACCTTGCTCCCACCCCGAAATGTCCATTGGATTCCACAATATGTGTATATTCTCAGGTGGACCCCTGTGGGATCCTAATATGGCCCAAGTGGTGAAAGGACCCATATTAGATCGTTTAACCTTGGTCCCATCCCAAAATGTCTGTTGGATGCCATGTGATTTGTAAATTCTAATATGGCCAACGTGTCAAAGGACCCACATTGGGACGTTTAACCTTGTTTCCATCCACAAATGGCCATTGGATGCTATAAGATTTCCAGGTGGGCCCCTAATATGACCCAGGTGGTCAAAGTATCTATATTAGCTCGTTTAACCTTATTTCCATCCCAAACTGTCCGTTAGATACAACTATATGCGTATTTTACCAGGTGGGCCCCTAAGATAGCCCATATTAGGTTGTTTATCGTTGAACCCATCTCAAAACGTTCGTTACTAGCCATAATATCTGTATATTCTCCGGTGGACCCCTGTGACTCTAATATGGTCCGGTGGTGAAAACTCCCATATTAGGTCATTTAACATTGGTCCCATTCCAAATTGTCCATTGGTTGCCATATTATGTGTATATTCTCAGGTGAGCCCCTGTGGGAGCCTACTATAGCCCAGGTGGTCAAAGGGCCCATATTAGGTCGTTTAACCTTGTTCTCATCCCTAAATGTCCATTATTAGAGGCAACGCATTTTCGTACAGTCTCTGGGTTCGGCTGCTAGTAGAAGTCAGCGAGCCTATGATAGAGAGGGAAACAGAGGGAGGAGAAAGATACGTGCAAGTATGTGCGCTGTAGTCATTCAATGTCGTCTGCTGTGAAGGCGAACACCTCCTGGCGCGGTGGTTCAAAAATTTTCCTCCACGGTTCCCCACAGCACCTTCCTCTGCTGCCAGCCTGATTTAGTTTCGAGTGGGCGAAGGTGAATGCTTGTACCGTGTGCTACTCACTCCCCCGCAGTGTTGTTGTAAAGTCACGTGATAGGAGTAGATTCGCAACCATATTGTACATAACGCGCTCTCAGAGACTTTCCGAAATTGCGTTGGATCTACCCTGATTTGTGTATTATCCCAGGTGTGTCCATGTGGGCTCCTAATCTGGCCCAGATGGTAAAAGTGCCCACATTAGCTCGTTTAACCTTGGTCCTGCCCATAATGTGCATTGGTTCCCACACAGCACACAATGTTGAATTAACGTTTTATAAACGTTGAAAACGTTGAATTTTGACAACGTTGTATTTGGTGACGTTGAATTATACGTTTAAAGAATGACCCGTATTAAACCTTTATTAAACGTTGAATTTAAGTTGTGCTCTTAAACCTTCAAAAATGGTTGAAAGCACAACTTTGATAAAACGTTTATTCAACGTTGAATTTTTGTGAGTTTCCCTAACCTACAGAAACACAATTTTCAGTGATTGTTTTATGCTTAAACTTCACTAGGTGTTATATAATATCATTTTTTCATGATGGAAATGCACTTCTATATGACATTCATACAATGCCTACGCTATGCGTTTGTCTTTTGTTCTCTCAAGTCTTAACGGAAGGCGCTTCTTCTTTGTTTGTCAGCTGACTTAACTCCAACGGTGTGGAGGAGCCGGAAGGCGGTTTAGTTTGAGGAAGGATGAAAGAAAATATACTAGAAAAGGGGAATGACATCATGTGATTGTAATCTTATTTTCCAATGTTTTATCAGTTATATGTGTTTAAGTTTTTGCCAATCCGAGGAAATCAGTACCAAACAGGATCAAGTGATTAAGGAGATGCACTTTCAATACACTATATTTCAGTAGCAAAACGCACTTATTAGCGATGTATAACGTGCAAGATGTTGCATGCATTATAATATCATTCGCATGAAGAAGATACCTGGAAATCAGTCGCTAAGAGTGTTGAAAACTGGTCCATTCTATGGTGTTAGGTTACAGATAGTGCAAAAGCAGCTTATTGGTTATGTAAATAATGTTATTAAATTGCCGTTGTACACGAGAAAAAAACTTGCTTTTGTACACGTTGGTGAAAGTACACGCTGTAGGACCCTAGCACGGCCCAGGTGGTAAGCAGACTCATATTTTGTCCTTTACCCCTAGTTCCTTATCGTTATCACCCTTCGTTGCGCACATTTGCCATGTTTTTTCTTGCTATGAAACTTATTTTGTTTTTGCATAAAACGAAGGTCTGACTTGTGACGGGTTGTTTGCCATATTTTGGTGCAATGAGTTAACTTCCTCTTGTAAACTCTCTATTCGGCCCTATGTTGAAGGGCTGGTACCTTCAACATAGACCCTGGCCGACACCTTCACGAATGATTTCCCTCCACTATCCCGGCGTGCGCCTAGGATGCCTAAAGGCCACAAATACAATTTACTTTCAACTATCTATTTGGAAACCACCCTGTATAACCTACATAAACATTTTAATTTCTTGCTCTTATAACTTTTTGTTTCTGCATACCTCAGTAAACACGCATGTGGCGTTCCGCTTGCCGCATTTTTGGAAGGTAGGCTAACTTTCTCTGGTCAACAATCTATTCGGCACACCAGCCCGATGCCGGGCTGGTACCTTCAACATAGACCCTGGCCGACACCTTCCTAAATTCTTTCCCTCCCCTATCCCGGTGTGAGCCTTGAATGCCTACCGACCATAATTACAATTTAATCTAATTCAACTATCTATTCGGAAACCACCCTGTATAACCTACATATAAATTATATTTTCTTGCTCTGATAACTTATGTTGTTTATGCATACCCCAGGAACCAAGCATGTGGCGTACAGCTAGGGACATTTTTGCGAAATAGGCTGACTTTATGTGGTTTATGTTTAAACAATTTTTACCAAAACCCTCGGCCTGGTTGTTCGCCCGCTGGTACGAACCAACACCCTTACATCTTTCCCAACGAGTATTCCCTGTTCCGTGCGTTTCAGGCTGATGAGCTGACATTTTGATGTTATAATTCCATGTATTTGCAACTGCGCACTATTGTCCCCGGTCAGGATAACGATTCGTAATGGTTCCTGTTTTTCTGTGTTTTCTCTACATTATTTAGATTACTTCATCTACATCAATGTATTCACTGTTTGGCATGGATAATCAACTTATACTAATTAGTTTTGGTATTTACGGTTGTCTTCAATTGTTCTTCAACACCAGTTCGTTGACAGGATGTTTTCTTTCGCACTGTTCGAACATCAATTATACACAGAGAGCTGAAAAAGACAATATCTTTCGTAATCCCAGCCCCTGTCCGATCTAACTGGTCGCTTAGCCATCTTCTCTGTTTTCTTTTCTCGCTGTCAGCTTTCACTGAGTTCGGCATCTACCTACTGGCAGAAATACTGATTAATTATTCCAACCTCTTTTAATCTGGATTTTTTCGTTGGCCTTCCAATACAACAGATTCTTCCATCACACACACACTCACTTAATATTTTCATCTTACGGTCTGGTTTTTCCTTTCCATCCGTTTTTTTTTTCTATTCATTTTTTCACTCTTATTTCGACTCAAAATTCCTGTTTCACCTGTCATCGTTTTCAATGCTTCTTAATTGCCGGTTGGTTTCTATCGTTAGCAATTATTCAATAAACTGCATATATTTTGTCTGACTCCATTGTGAATGGGGTTTCTCGGTTTTCTCAGCTGTGTCATTTAAAGAGATTCATTGCCTATGACACATTTTCCATTCCGATAAATTGCTACTCCTTTGAGACCTAACTTAGCCTTCCTCCAGGTATTGTGATGGATCCTCCCTCTTCAATGCTGCAGGCTTTCGAGTTCAGGAATTTATATCCGATTAGCTACTTTTTGCATCATCTGTCTCTCCACCCTGACAGCCTTGGTTTTCTTAAGAACCAGCGTGGTTCTATACTTATTATAACACAGCCAATCTCTCTTCTTCCTTTCCCTTCTATTTCTATTTCTATACCCCTTACTTTGGTTAGGATGCTCCATCCTTCATCTTCTCAGCATATAGAATTGGAGGTCTAGTTCAATGTGGCGTGATTACAGTTTTAATTTGGGCAATACCTATCCATCATCTACAGTTCTTCCGACATCCATGTTGTAATTTGTTCAAAATTTTCCATTTATACTGTCGATCAGCCTTAGATAAATAAATATTCAGCCTTTTGTATAGTATTTCTATACACACATTTCTATATAGTATTTCTAGATATATACATTCACCTTTGATTGGTCTGTCATGTTGCTCATGCAGTCGTAAATTCAGTGGAATGGTTCTCATGATCTAAGACCTCGCTTGGTGACAAAAATGTTACGTTCTAAAGCATTGTTACAATTTATCCTTCAGAACCGAAAAATATTCTAAAATCAAACTGTAATAATCATCGAATGAGTATTAGCTGTGAGAGGGGCCGTTTCCACATTTTTCACCTTTAACCAGTGTGCGAATTAAACATTTTAGCCAGGAGGGATAAAACGTAACGCAGAGATTTCAACAGGTGAAACACACACACACAGACATATATATATTTATAGGGAGAGAGAGAAAGAGAAAACGAAGATATGCATCCCTATTTTCAAATAGGGGTTACTAAATCAAACCAATCGTACTATAACATTCACATTAAACTACTTCATAAAAATTACAAAACAAATGGCTTCGAAATAAGCTTCTTACATAACTCTAGAGATTCCTAGCTGCTGGCAATGACCTCCATCTAAAAGCGAAACCGGACTGACTGCGGCAATTGAAAATTTCATCAATACATAGTAAAATATGCCAGACATCCCTTTAATTTGATACCGATTTGTAGCCTTAGCAACTGCAAATACGTAGGATTGGATGAATGCTACCGCGGACTCTAATGTTAATAGTAGAATCTCCCCTTAGCCACTGTATCTGTGAGGCTGTATTTGGTATGTGGTAATGTATAGGAGTAAGGGGAGATTCCGTAGAGCTTAGAAGGTTGTATATGTAATAGTGGAGGAGATATGTGATAGTGAATTAATTTTTTAAAATTATTTTTACTATTTAGCAAATTTTTTTCAGCCGCCATGTTGTCGCCCGCCGCCATTTGCGATTCGCTCGCCATCACCCATCGTTTGCCGTTTGTCCGCGCCGTCGCTTTTGAAGACCTGATGTGTAGCGCCCGTGAAAATCATACAAATTTATTGGGGAATTAGATTTATTTTTCGGGTTAGAATCATCATTTTTGTTTTGATGGAGAATGGTTATACATATGCTGTCAACGCACAGCATATATGTTTCGTTCACTTTACCGAGGAAGATTACTTAAAGAACTAAATTTTTACTGCTTTATCTTTCGAAGTTTGGGGTCACGATTTGCGCATGCTCGGAGTTGTTTATTTTTGTAGCTTTTGTGATTGGAGGAATATTTGTCTGCCTTACAACTTTGGTTCTCGGGCAACATCATAAAACATATCCCAGCTTTTTTGGAATTTGAATGTGCAGGTGTTCTTTTAAAAGCAGGTATTGACAAGAATTCTTTTTGTGTCTGCCGCTTGATTGACAGCGTCGCCAGTTGAATTACATTGTTATTACTTTAACAAAGGGTTGACGCGAAGCAAGAGAGACAATTTTGTTTTATGCTCACGGATCGTCTATGGACAAGATATTTTACAGAATGACTTTTCCTGGAATTGTTTTTGCACACGTGCCATTTTAAAAGCTGGTGTTCGTTTATTTTTGTTGGTGCCATTGTTATGCTTGCGAACATGATTTTTTTGTAGTTTTGCATTCCACTGATGCTCGCTCGAATTTGACTATGCACGTGTTTACAGAACCAGTTGAATCTTGTTCCTTACAAAGTACATCATAATGTGAAAAGTTGATTTACTTTAAAAATTATGTGCACAGTTGTACTTTGGCTATGCTACTAGACTAGTAAAACAATCATGCATTTTTATAAGATCGAAGTGTTAATGAAGGTGATGGACCGTAGGCGGAGAATTCTCCAGTTATTTACTACAGTGCATCTACCTCAAGTTTAGAGGTTGAATTTAATTCAGACTGTGATGAAGGATATTATGTTTCTAGTGCTGAGAAAACTAAAAGTGCTGCGCAGAACAGTGAAGTTTCATCTACCAGTATGTGTTCTAGTGAAATTGAAAATTTATGCGGATGTGTGAATTACACGATTGAGATGTATTTCAGAAGCTACCGAAATTGGAAATATAAAAACAATTGTCCCTTATTGTGTGCTGAATGTTTTCATAATGTGCGCAACCGCCAGAAACATCGTTGTGTTACACGATTAGTAGAAGAAGAACCATAATTAAGGAGATGCACATATAGACTGATAATGGACGCTGTGATATTTTTGTATTTATCATGTGAATCTTTCGAAACATTAAGATTTAAATAGTGTTCAAATATTTGAGTATTTTCTTCGCATTTTATTTTTACTCAGAGTGGATGAAGTAAAGAGAAAATTAATGGAGAAAGACATCATTTGCAGAACCAGATTATGAGGAGACGCACATGTAGACTGATAGTGAATACTGTGCTTTTTTATATTTATCGTGTTTATCTTTGAAATTATGTGCATTTTGATAAAGTTAAAATTTTTTAAGAATTTCTCTTAATTTACTTTTACCCAGATTGGAAAAAATAAAGAGAAAATTAATGGAGAAAGATGATAATGCCGAACCAGATAGTGAGTTAATTTATTTGTAAGAACTTTGAGAAAGTGAACTTATAAAACTGTTTACACGAAATATGTGGCTAATTAAGTGTCTATATAATTGTGCACAATACTTAACATTTTCGTTAAGCTACCTTGATTTTAATCTTTATAATGCATTTGAGAGGGTATTGAATAGACCATTATTGATATTTCACTATTGTATCTCTTTCCCCATCTTTTAACGTTCGAAGAATTTTCATTGTTTCGCACTCTAGGTGCACGAGGAACATGTTTTTGTTGTTTACGCAGGTGCTCAGTGACCTACTTAAAATTAAACCTTTATTCCTGTTCTGACCATCGCAGTGAAAATAGCATTGTTAACTTACCAACTTCTTTGCCAGCAAAGCCGTCCTGTGGATGTCAATCAAAATGTAATGATCAACCTTCTATACTGAAATCAATTCGTAATTGGAACACAAAAGACATTCTGCTTTGTTCCGCATGAGGATTTTAAAACAAGGAGAAAAGTTAACATCTGTGTATGGGATATTTAATTCGTGGAACACCGCCAACTGAAGAGAACCGTCTTTAGATTTGTATGATAGTGTTTCTCGAGTGTTATTAAATCCAAAGAATATAGATGAGATATTTAATTCATATGGAAATACTCATCCTGGATCTAATCATTTAAAAGCAAAGTTTGAATATATACTTCGTTTTCTGTTGGGAAACAAAATAGTGTAACTACGTGGAGAACTAATCATAAAGGACATATTTGGTGCACGTGACTAGAAAGATTATAATTGGCCACCTACAGTCTCTTGTGAAAGTTGTATTTTCATTTTACTGGTAGTTAAAGATGAACTACAAAAGTTTAATATAGTGCATTAAAAGACAGATTTATTAATACAGAGGAACAGCGGAATGTGCTGTTTTGTTATTATCTAAATTTAAAGGTGAAGTTCATGATGTGAGTGATACTATTCCTCCATATATAAGTGAAAGCGCCTCTTCATTGGACAATGAAAAGTAAGCAGGTGATTGGTTCCCACCAGCAGCTGTAGGAATAGACTTATATCACTAGTACTAAACCAGGCTCAGTTTATCATGTCTTCGCAAAACTTATTATGGTGCGATGAGAGTTACTCATCGGACAGTTTTGTTTGTGCGGTAGAGGAAGCAGAACATACCGCCTTAGCTTTGGTGCATAATTAAAAAAATCTCTCCTAGTCCATCGCTAATGACTAGTCGTATTCAAACTTCAGTGACAGTGAACAGTCGTTCCTAGAGTCAATCAAACTTTGAAAGTAATTCCCATAGTGCAGAAAATTTTTAGTGAATCAAACTTTGTTTTATCTGTTGATGAATTCCTGAGTGAATCTTCACTAATTTTGAAAAAATGCGGTGAATTATATCGGAATATTCTTGAAACTGTTTCTTCTAAAAGTGATGGAAAACTTAATATTCCGTCTGAACAGTGCGGAATTAATGTTATTGAAGAACTTTATATTTGAGAAACCATAAACAACTTTCATTGCCTTGTTACGCCTTTAATCTATGCTTCCTCTTTCCACAATATTCCTAACCAACTAGCATATGCTTGTCTTTTGGAACTTGAATGAAGTTGAACATAGGGAATATTTGAATAATCGTACTTGGAACGAAGTGTTTAAACCTACTAACTTTATGGAGGTATATATTGCTTATTTAGCAAACCATGAAAATAGTGGTGAATTTAGAATAGTGACTTTTCAACATGGATTGTGAAACTTACTTGAACGTTAAGTGGAAGAGGTAAGAGATAAACTAATTACAAAAATATTTGTACGCTCCTGGAAACACTGACTTTATTTGAACTGCTAGTGTTTAAGAAATAAAGAAAGAAAAATGATGGAGTGCACTTTTTGCAGTACTTTATATATTTTCGACTCATGTACATTAGAAACAGTAAAAACTTATTTGCAACAAAATCCAATTCCTTATAGGGAATGTACATTAAACATTACTCACCAGGGTATATATGAGTGGAATAGAGGTTCTGCTAAATCTAAATATTTAATGAATCATAAAACATTTACCGATAATTATGACATTTATAAGAAACAAGGACATTTAGCTATTTCAGTGAATACGTTTTTTAAGAAATGTAGAATTCTTTTTAAGATACAGAATTTATTGCACAACTAATTCCAACTATTATTGATCAACAATTTTCTCCAGTAAAATCTTTATTTTGTTCAAGAGAATATATTATTGATATGCAACGTATTAAAATGTCATCCCATATTTCTAACGTTTTCAAACTTTTCAGAGAATTTTTTTGACCATTTAAATGTGAAATAATAAATATTTTGTGATGCTACGTTAATGCTTCATTGTATGGTATAGCTCCCATGTTAAATGGTAGAATTAGCAATAGGCTATCAAAAACAGTGTGAATGGTTAACTGAAAATTTTCACTGATTATCATGGGATATTTTAAATGGTTATACCATAACTCATATTCGAAGAATAATTGCACAACTCTGTGAAGTTGATGCAGTATTCTTTGTAAATGTACTGAACAAGTGCAATGGATTGAAAAATTATTTCAACTTGACAATGTAAAAGATGTAAATGAAGAAGGTTGTCCTTCCCTTACTTTACTGCATTGTAATGTCAATGTGAAGTGTACTTACCATATACATAAACAACTGAATAGTTGCGCTGTAAGAAAATGTGCAACTTCAATACTGGTTAAATTTAAAGAATTAAAAGTTGTGGAAGATGTGTTCAAGATAAAATTGTAATTTTACTATTGTACATAGACTATTGTAATACTACTCCTACGAGTGTGAAATAAATTTGTAAATATTATACAGAACATGATTTTTTATTAATCCATAAAATGATAATACATTAAGAAACATATATTTAGAAATAAAATAGGTCAAGTAGTTTTCTTTTCAGAAAAATTTGAATGATACTTTAAAATAAAATAATATAAAAGTTGGAACATTTATATTTTAAAAGAAAAGTTTTAGGTAAAAAATAACTTACAGAAGTAAAAATGATCTGAAAACTTTTTTGTTTTCGTTGAAGTAAATAATTTCCTTAAAGTAAATATTAAAACGAATTTTTTAACTAAAATATTATTTTGTAAAATACTTTATACTTTCTTTATTAAACTTTTGTTTAACTAAGATATTTTTAAATATTAACTTACATGTAAAAATTGAAATCAAATTACTTTCCTAAATTTTAAGTCCAAATAAGTAACTTACAGAAAATTTCGTTCAAATAAAAATAATTTAAAACTAGTTTTTTTTGTTCAACTAAAATATTATTTTGTAAAATACGTTATACCTTTTATTAAACTTTTGTTTGAGTACAATATTATTTTCTAAATACATTATACATTTTATTAAACTTTTATTTAACTAAAATGTTTCACTAAAATATTATCTAATTATTAACTTACATAAAAATTCTTCAAATAAAATTACTTTAATAAAGTTTAAGTGCAAAATAAATAACTTGGAGAAAATTTCGTTGAATTAAATGTTAAAACAATTTTTTTCCTTAACTAAAATAATAATTTGTAAAATTAAAATTTGGATAATACATTATACTTTTTACTAAAATTTTGTTTAACTAAATTATTTCAGTAAAATATTTTCTAATTAATAACTTACATAAAATTCAAACAAAACTACTTTCATAAAGTAAGTGCAAAATAAATAACTGTTAAAATTTTATTGGTGATAAGAAAAAAGTTATATTAGGTTTTGTTTAAATATAATCAAGAAAATCAGTTGCAAAATTAATTTAGCAAAAGTAAAACTGTTTTTTAAAATTTAGTTTGCTAGCGTTGAAATAGCTAAGTTACAGAAAGAAAATAGGCCAAATAAATTCTTTGATTAGGTGAAAATGATTTACTATTTATTAAACTTGAAATTTTAATATCACAAAATAAAACTTGGTTTTCAAACTATTAGGAATAACTTAGTATATTATAAAAGCTTTCTTAAAAGTGTTATTACTTGATTGTAATTTTAGAGAAAGGTATATTTAATTATTCTTAGAAGAATTATTATATACTTAAAACCTACTAATATTAATTTGATTCATTCATCATACTCACGATCAGATTTGTAAGATAATAACAATAATAATTAAGAGAGTTAAAACAGCTTCTCACTAACTTGGGTCGGAGAATTAATATTACTAATGACTAACTTACTAAAAGAAAATGAAAAAATAAATAATATAATTATACAACTTAAATGAAAGGGAGATATATAAAACATTTTATTTTCTTTATAAACATTAACAATTCTTGCTTTCTTAAATAAACAAACCTTTTGGTTTTACTTTACAGGTGAAGAAAAATCTTTTTGTAACAGGTGTTTTGTGGGTTATTTGTATTCATTTATTACCGTCTAACTCAATGCTTCGAAGCATATTCTCCCTCTATGTTCTTCTGAATTCCGATGGGGCACATTATAATGTTCAAATATGCCTCTAACTCGTTCTTCCATTAAAACATTATTGACTGATTCTTCATGGATTTTACATACATAGAATTGTTCTTGATGAAATTTGAAGTAATATCCATCACATAATAACGCCTTCTGGGGGGTTACATGATAGTATTCCTTTATAGCATTCCAAATGCAATCACAATCCACACACGTAGAGGAACAATAACATCACTCTAAATCGTTTATTGTATCCTCATTAAATGAAAAATACTGATAAGTTTACTGGCCATTGCTGCTTGTTGTCCCTCATTAAAGGGAAGAACACTAACAACTTCATTCAATACTATATCTTCATTTAATATATTGTCTTCATTACTCTCAAATGAAACTTCCATCTTCACATGTATGGTATCACCACCAGTAGTAGTGCTACTACTAGTAGTATTAGTACTAATAGTAGTACCAGCGGAAACATAACATAGATACCTCTATCTCTTCAAGATGAACAATGGACTACTCATCTTCTTCCACGGTGTTAACAGCTGCAACTTCCTTAATTTCCATGACTATCCTAAAGTAAAATGAAATAAAATCTTAAGTTAAGAGTCATTATTTTAAATATTAAATCACAAAAATAGAATTGCCTTATTTTGAATTCTTTGTTATAACTCAAATATAATAAATTATTCTTTAAAACTTTGTAATATCGATTATTTTTTTAAACTTTAAATTTTTAAAACGTTAATATTAAGTTAAAATTCCAACTTAAAAAGTGAAATCGCAATTCAATCTTTTTAAGAATATAGTTATTGAAGAAAGTTTCACTTTGTGGAATAGAAAAATAAGTTTTACTTTCATATTTTTTAAAGATACACATATCAGCCATGGACTTACGATTTTTTATTTAAACAAAGAAGCAATTGAATATATTTTTGAATTGTTACTTTGTTTCCTTGTTTCTCACATTCTTATGTTCAAAAACATTTTGCACCTGAGGTGCTCGGAAGGACGGAACATGATAGTTTCACTTTTTCATACTCGGAGCGTGTTAGCACATGCTCCGGCTTTTCTATTAATTTCACTATGTAGGTGTTTACATGAATTTCCCTTCTTTGAAATGAGTCGGCGAGAAGTTTTTCCGTGTTTCGCACCTGTGGTGCTCGTGAAGAGGGAACAAGTTGTTTTGAACGTGTGGGGCTCAGAAGGGGGGAACAAGTTGTTTTGCAATTTAGAGGAACAAGATAGAACATGTTATGTTGAACAGGTTTTATTTGTTTAACATCGTTTGATGTTTGCTGAGTTTCACTGGTATTTTGTTTGATGTTCAGAACAAACTGTAACGTGTTAGTACATTTGAAAAAAAATATTTTTCTGTTCAATTGTGTTCAAAGTATGACAGAGACCTTTAGCGATAGTTTTCTTAAATTTTAGTTGACTTACTAGGACCATCTATCATCCATTTCTATCAAGCTTCCATGTTATGTATTCAACCTAATTTTTCCCCTATTGCATTACCATTAAGTTTTAAAGATGAATTGACTTGTGATTATGATTGTGAATATTCATGTGCAGAGGAAGATAAAATGATTTGACGGACATGTAATACAGTGGATCCTCCTTAGGTGTAAAAGTAGAATAGAATGTCGCTGTGTGAAAAAATGTAATTCATTAACTATGTATTCTTGAAGCCATTGAAAATTGGGAAAGCAAAAACGTATCATTATTCTGTCATCACTGATTTTATAATATTCATAATGATTTGTATCATGATTGTGTTATTAGTTCAGTCGATGAAGAATATGCTGTGAGAGAACGTACATGGAAAGTGATTATGCATTTTATTAACTTTTTCAAATTTTTTATAGCTATTTTGAGACATCAGTATTTACTAGAACTCATATTTTTTAATTTTTTGCGGCGATTACTTATAGATAAAAATTAGGTTTGAGAGACAAATTAATGGTCATTGAAAGTGTGAAAATTTAAAACTTATATTATTGTTTAAAGAAAGTTGGAGCTGTTAAAATACTATTTATCTATACTTTTTATATATGAAGTTGAGTATATTACAGACTGAAATAAAAAAAATAAATATCAAAAGACTTAATCTTTGCTGAATTGAGAAAAATAATATTATTACTGAAATTCTGGAAATCATATAGAATATACTTTAAAGATTGAACTTCTTCCATAAAATTCTAAAGGTAATAATTTTTATATTGGAGGGGTTAAGAGACTTTCCTATAATTATATGTGATAAAGTATGAAGGTTAGCTGATCTCTCAATACAATACATGAGAAATACTAAAATGTTTAACATATTCTACTTAGAGAGAAAATACGGATATTGAACATATATAATAAAATGACCTGAAATTTTAGGAGATAATTATATTTTCATAAATAAATTTTTATATTCCTAAATTTTTAAGTTTGCGCATGCCGAATTACCTTTTACAGATTTTTTGGTCATAAAAAATGACGTAGCTTTATTTAATTTTAGATCAGATCATTCATATAAAAATAATACCCGACTTTCAATCTATTCTTTGAGAAATACTTGTTAACTTTTATTCACCCCATCCAAGCATGATCTGATTCTTGTAGAAATAAACTTATGGAAATTCTTGAGGAGTGTATTCTTAAACATAATTTCACCTTTTTACTTTTTAACGCTCACTATTAACCAAAAATATCTACTAGTAAATGTATATGACTAAAAGATTTGCTAATACCATTAAAAACCTATACACTTTGTAACACCTCAGTTCTTCTGAGCTGTTACTTTGTAAAAAAATTATTCCTTTTTTAAAAAGTTAATTGTTATATATAAATATGTTAATTTTAAGCTAGTGAACTGGCCAGTTCGTAGTTTTAAGTCTATATGTATGTGTGATTTTGATTTTTGTAATTATGGCTATATTGTATGTAACTCTATTTAATCATGTAATTGTATATTGTATATCTATGTATATGCTAATATGTTAGATTTTCTTTTCTTTCCATATAGAGTTTAGGGGGATAAAATACTTTTTCCAGAGTTGTACTCTGTCTTTTCCGCTTCGAGCAAAGCAGCAAGCTGTTTTGACCAATCAGAACGCTGGTCAGTTAAACTTTCCAATTAGTTTTTTGTTTTACTGACGCTGACCAGAGAGGGAAGAGAAGGCCTATAAATACCATTGTTCGGAAAACCTCCCGGCTCAGTAACCAGGACTGCACCTTCGAGTCGAGACGCATCTAAATTGATGAGGAACAGGAGAGGCTGAGACAAGTCCTCCACGCAGGAACGTATTATAAATATATATTCTTCGAGGTGAAAGTGAGAAAGTTAGAGTACACTCTGAATTCTATTTTCATATCTATCATTTGAGTGCATAAAATTGATAATGAACTACTTTCCGGAAACTAACTTTTTTCTCTCTCTGAGAATTTTCTGATCTTCATTCAGTTCGAGATCTTTGCCTTTCAAGGGGTCTTGAACTAGGTACGGTAATAAAAGGTATCTTGAAAACCCAGCGTCACGGAAGAGTAAGGTGGTTGGTTCCGCCATCTGATACATACTGAGTTAATTCGCTGTGTCCATTGTATTAACAGACAGCGGAAGTCTGATCTCGAATTAAAATTAATATATTTGTATTAAGCTTCTGAGGTGTTTTTCAAATTTTTTGATAGGTATTTAAACTCAAGCTTTCGGTATTAAGAGATCAAGTAGATAACAGAGAGAGGGTGAGCAATAATATTCTATCGTATATATTCGTTCATTAGTCATTAATGTAACGGGTGGGCCAGACCAAGATATAATTTATAAATGTCGGGATAGTAAGTTAAAAGCAACTCTTTTACAATCCAAAGTCGTTAATCCCAACAACAGCTCAGGCTAAAAGAGGAGACGGCTTTTGGAATCATTAATAAGAATAAAGGTGACACTTGTTGGTTAACTGCTTGACAATAGCTTTGCTAACTGAAGCAGATAAACCAAAGATAACTCCCCTCCTAAGCGTAATTAACTCGTATGAGGCAAATTTTAGGCATATCTTGTTAATAATTTAATCTTTTTGTTCCACGGGGTGATGCAGAGAAGTATTTTCGTTACGGAGACAACGTGCTAACCTCTACGCAAATTGCATAATTCACAACTATCAATTGGTTTGTGAATTTCATATAACGAGTATATAGTTGCCTCAACAGAATTGTTAATTTATGAGAATAATTGATTCCTGCTGAGTTGCCTCGTTGCAATAGGAAATCGTTTGTCTGAGCTGCAACATAATTAGAGAATTGTTTGAACAAGAATTAGAGAAAAGGGGGGTCAAGATTAGTGCAAACAACCAACGAATTAGAGCCAAACGTCAATCTATCAAGCAAAAAGTGGGAAATAAAGAGAAGTTCTGGCTTAAATCCAAAAGTAATTGTGTTTCCTTTAATCTACTGAATCTGTTTTTATTACCTGGTTTTCGAAGAGCACATGCTCTGATCTGCCTTCGTGTAAAGCTTTTGAAAGAATCTGGACGTTAGGTTAATTTATAATTTGATAATTTGAATTTTGCATTATATATTTTTCCCTGTGTTGGCGAGGCTATCCACGGTGGCGCCTATCCGAGCACTTTTTTTTCTTCTTTTACTTATTTGCGAAATTTCAAAGCTTTAGGCCCACGGAGTGACAACTTATACTACGCGTTGCGCAGTGTCAAAGCCTTCAGTGTGTAGCGGATCAATGTCCTGCGGCTGATGCAAAATGGCGTTCCGATCAATGTCACGTCGCACTGTTTTGCATTGCCCGCTGAAAAGTGTAGAGTCAAACTCAGTGTACCAACTTGTAGCACTACTCCTTATCACCTCTGATAAGTGAAAGTTTAAATCATAATCTCATATTATTAAATTACAGTTAACATTTTCTTAAAATATTCCAAATTCCCAAAAGCGAGATTTAACAAAGTTGCCTTTGTAATCTTATTTTATAAAGTACCTGTTCATAACTTATTTATATTTTTCAAATAAGCTAAGTAAATCATTCTTATTAATATTGAAGGTTGTTAGAGAAAATTTCCTTGTTATTAATTTTTAATTTAGTTTCTATCCTGTGAAATGACTTCCTCCCTTTCTTTCTCTCTCCCTCTCTCTATGTATGTATATCTATGTTTTTCTGATTAATTTTTTTAGTGCAACCTAGCAGCTTGCTGTTCAGCCAGTCCTTTTATATTAAATAAGACTGGTATACAAATCTTAGTAAAATGTGTGAAGCGTAATGTTTATGATCATTACTTACTTAAAATAATATGTCTGTGAAAATTTAACATTGAATGCACAAACGAGTTAAAGAATTAGAGGCATAGGATAAAGAATAATGAAGAGAGAGAAAAGAACTGAATAAGGTTATGCACAAAAATGTAATCAAGACTATGACAAAGATTGAACTGGTTAATCACATGATTAGACGACAAATCAACTATATTGTATTCGTAGGGATGGCGTTAGAAAGCAATTTTACTATTTTGAATTTTGTTTAAACAATCAAAATTTCTTTTTCAGAACCTACAGGAATGAGCTTAGCACTATGCCTATTGAAGTGAAAAGAAGAAAAGGACCACGAACAACTAGAAAATGACTGAATATAGTCGTGTTAATATATATTTGAAGAAATTTAACATTGTCGATACAATAAACGTTCTCCAAGACGAACTATTTAAAAATTGAATTTGAATATTCCACTTTTAAGAAATATAGAACCAGTAATACAACTCTTATATAATTCAATACATAATTTGCATACAAAGATAACATTGATTATCTACACCGTTAACCCTCCGTCCCCCACATAAAAAATACTGTCTGGCGTCTATTAAACAGATCAATTACGTTCAAATTATGAAAGAGTCACCTGTTTTTCTCTTATTTAAACTCCTCCTTTACAATGATAGTAAAATTTTAATCCAAGCAAAAATACACCTGAAAATGTCTATTGAATTTAGACGTTTTGCAGTTAAACTTTTTAAATGCCAACAGCAGCTGTTTAATAGCTGAGCCGTTGGGTTCGACTCCTTACTCCGCAAAAGAATATTCATCAAGTATTGTAATGTAATGCGGGAACTGTTGTGCAGTAGCAATTACGGTTTAAAGCTTTAGCTGATTAAAATGTTATCAATAAAAGAAGTTCTTTTTCTAGGAGAAATTTTAATCAGCAATACGTTAAATAAAAGTGCCAATTATTATACCTAGAAAAAATTTAAGCGCCCTTATAACATAAACCACATATAGTTACTGTTTCATTATTTCAATTATTAGTGAAAAATCTTATTCTTCCATACGTAGAAATACTAGTATTTCTCCTCATCTTATGAGAGTATATACATAAAATGTTTTTGTGATACTTGTTAAGTCTATAATCTTTACAAAAATTTTATTTAAACAAAAAACAAACGCACAGGCAAGACGCCGTTGCGTTACTGATAGCAGCAAGAGGGATGTGGAACTGTTACCAGCAACAGTAGATGGCGAACAACAAGAGGAATCGTTAACAACCTCTGCAATCAATGTTGACAACAGCAGAGGTAGAAAAAGCACCACATCAACAGCAAAACAAAAAGTTGCTAGAGCGCGCTAAATCAAGGTTTCAGAGTCGCCAAACAAGTCGCTAAAGAAATCATAGGCCAAAAAATGGTTCGTTTTGACGTTATAGGCTGTCAAATGAGTGCAAAAATAAAGTGTACACTTTTTTATAATTCTACCCATGAAGAACGATAAAACTATATTATATTTTTTGAGATGACGTCGAAATGCCATTTAACTATTTTAAATTCTGTTCAAACAAAATTTCTCTTTCAAAACCTACAGGGATAAGGATATCGCGAGAGATGAGAAAAAAGGAATCCATTAGCAAATATATTTGAAGAAATTTAACATTTTCAAAATAACCGCCCACCAAGACGAACTTCCTGAAACGGAACTTTTATATTTCGGTTCTGAGCAAGTGATAAATAGTTTGCAAACAAAAATACTATAAGCCAGTTACGCCGTTAACCATTCGTCGCGTACATCAAAAATATACCCAGCACAAGTTCTCTAAATGTAAAATTAATATATGAACACCTCTGATAAGTTTTCTCTGAAAGAAACACTGGTTTTGATGATTACTAAAAGGCAGCTTCGTATCCTCTCCTAAAATTTTGACAGTTATACAATTTCTTTGATATGTCGTAGGGAATAAGATTTTACAAAACTATTGCATTAATTCCGTCCAACTACAAATTTCACTATAATTTTTAGTACTTTAGGCACATTTCGCTCACGCCATTAATCAAACTCAAGACTTTTTGGTTACAAAGCGTGCCGAATATGTTTCTCATCCAATCAGATACAGCTTGAATGGTAGAAAATTCAAGAGAAAGTCTATCTGCCAATGTCATAAGGCAGTATATAGTGTAAATTTGTGTATTGCAAAGCTTCGAAGTTCCATTTTTCTATAATCTGAGAAGGCTTGGTCTTGTATGCCTGGGCTACAAATATTATACTGCGGTTTAAAATTTGATAAAAAAATACTTTCCACGCTTAATGGAAACAACTTAAAAACTGAAAATCTAGTAGCAATCGCAAAGACTTCATACTATTTTACCCAAAAAGACAATAATTCTTATCAAATGCTGACAATTGCACTACTTGGATACGAAATAACAAAGTTCTTTCGAATATGTTAGTAAATATTAATACTAAGTTTGGCGCAGCTAGGCCTAACTGCATGCAAGCAAAATATTCTACAAAATCCCGTATTTAAAAACCTTCTTTCAATGATGGATCCTGGAAATATATTTAGAGATAAATTTTCAATCTATGACGGATATTCTATGATACTTTTATTTTTTCAAGAAAACTTCAAAATCTTTTATTTAATAACCTTTCTTGCAAGGATTTACTTTAGTTTAGAAAGATTCTGAATTTTTTCAGAAAATTATATTCTATAAATATTCTACAAATAGTGCATTGCAAATATCTTGAATCAACCTGATGGTCTTCAGCTTAATCTTATTAACTGTGATTCCTAATGTTGTAAGCTATATGACTCAACATAAAACTATACTGAACGTCTTAACAATAACTGGCGGTTTAAAGTACTCCTTCTCAAAATAAGACCAGAGAAACAATTGTTTTATTTGAGTTGATCGTATATGACATGGTTTATACAGTAATTGTTTTACACTTCACAGAAAAAATTAATAACCTCACTTCTCCGAAAAAGAAAATTCAATTCCAACGAATTGTTACGTCCTAGCAACCTTGATGTTAGCGCACAGCATGAGGAATTAAGTGTAGGAAAGTTTCTTTTCTAAAATGATCTGGTTTCAGTATTTCTAACTTCAACAAAAGAGTAACTATGTTCGGAGAAGAAAGTAACTTTAAGAACTAATGAAGCTACGTTCATCATAAATAAAATAATATCCTATGATAAACGTTTCTTGCTACAGTTAAGAGTTTTTCTCTAAGACTTTCGTGAAAGACTAAAATGCCGATTGCATCAGATGGGTCAACTTGTAGGAATTTTAAAGTGCTATGAATAACTGCTACTTGCAACTATTATTTTTATAACAGTTGAGTCAAACTTTCTATAACAGTGATTTGTAACAGTTAATGCGTCATATGTATCAACCACAGGTAGCCATTTTGAGACTGCCAAATTTCAGTAAATTTATACTAAACAATCTAAGTAAAATTCTCGAGAAAACGTTTCTAGAAAATATGTTTAAAATACGTTTCAAATTGTGTACAATAACATATTAAATTATGGTGGTGAAAAATTTTTACTCCCTGGATAAACTTTCAGCGAAATTTTAGAAATTCCTGGTAAAAATCTCAAAAATGTTTTCTACAAAATATATTTAAAATAAGTTTCAAAGCGTGTACACTAACACTAAATTTTGGCTTGTTAAAATTTTTACTCCCTCACATCCTTTGACCGTCAAAATTTGAAAATGGAAAAAGATTCCAGGCAAATATCTCAAAAAAGTTTTCTACATAATATGTTTAAGTTTCAAAGCATGTACAATAACATATTAAATTTTGGTTGGACACAATTTTTAGATTTTCACTCTCCTCTGGACAGAAATTAGGATATTTTCACAGTAACAGAAATATTTGGGTTGCTTTCCAAAAAAAAATATGAACTCTCTGTCACACACACATGTAGTATAGGTAAGGAGGTCAAAATTGTTAAAGTTTACGGCTGTTACAAAAATATTAACTAATGATAAATTATCAGCTATAGTGGGACTGGCTCGGTTTACAATACCGGCGTTCGGGTTAATTCCGTCCTGTACAAATAACTTACCGTTGGCGTTTGGCATTTGATAAAACTGCCGGCGGCGGCCGTACCGTAAACGGATGAGCAATCAGTAAATTAAAAAGCAAATGGCTTAGCAAGCTGATGACGTTCTGTCATATGTCTTTGGGTTGGGGCAGTATTACTTGTATGTCGATTACTGTTCGTTTACGGGAGGTTGCTAGATAATCTGAGGATACCCTCAAAGTGCTGACAGGATTAATAACCAAACTTGTTTAATCACAGTAGCTGAAAAAAAACAAATCTATAGCAAAACACACGACGGTGGGTAGTATAGTGAAAAGATTGAATCAAAAGCAAATTTCTGATAGTATATCACATTCATTTTCTTTCTTTTATTACATTCAGTCTGTCATATTTGTAATACATGATTTAATTACACATATATAGTACAAGGGGCTGCACTTGCAGCTAAACAGAATGAAGCAGATTACCGCGTGGAGACCCAGCTATCCTAAACGGCGAACACCTCTCAATATTCCTGGTTATCAGATACACTGAGTGATAATGTTATTATAAACAGAGAAAACCAAAATTCTACTTTAAAGAGTGTATACGGCAAATATGCCAGAATAAAAAAATACTTATGCAAAGGAGGCCATAGGTGAGGAAAGGAAGGCATTATGTAGACGAATGACAGTACTGAGCAGCAAGAGACCTCATCACATTTCGGAGAGCTTATTTGTACCAATTTTTAGGTCCTTGGGTTAACAAACTTTGACAACTTTCATTTAGAACTAAGCACTTGTTATTCACTTTTAGTGAATTTTGCTGGTTTAATATAGTTCGTTGCATTCTGCACGTACCCATTTTTATTCTTGTCAAGGTCTTTACCACAGTTTTGTCAACACATGGCCAGATTGTTCTTAATACGAAAAAACACCTTCGTGTTTTTAGATGACTGAATGAAATATATATAATTATTCTTCTTCCTTTTTTTACATGATTTATAATTACTATATGTTATATATATATTTATATTTATATATTTATTTATTTATGAAGGCATCACACTTGTGCATGTATAGGTGTTATTTTAGGATATTATTATTATTATTATTAAAGTTAAAGCTTGTATTGCTTTGCTTGCTTTTGCTCCCGTTCCATGCTAATCTGCTACTCAATCAGTGCTAAAGCAACAACTTCTAGGTCTCGGGTTCAAATCATGGCAGGAACATGGATATTTTTATTTTTTGGATTTCTATACAAAATAAACTATGCGAAATCAATTTCAGCTGACGATTTCGTTCACAGTCATTTCCATAAGGAAACAGCATATTCCCCCTCTCCGAACACCACAGGTGCAAAGCAACTTGTTGCACCTACCCCGATCACCGTAAGTTCGACACATAGAAACTCTGCGGTGCACATGCCAAGTCTACCTCCAACGGTAGTTTATGAAATTTCTAATATATATATATATATATATATATCAAACATTATATGTGTAATAATTGTAAAGTATTATCTCATGGACCTCTGAACATGATAGCTGGTTTAAGTAAAAGTTCCCTAAAAGCCATAAATAAATTTAAATCGAGTGCAGTATAGAAATATTCACCAAATTGAGTGGTTTTAAAAAAAAGAACGCCGATACAAAACTTTCAGAGACGTAAGTAACACTTGTTTATACACCTGTTTATATTCCTGTTCCCAGGAACAGCAGGCACATTTTCTTAAAAGTTCTTAGAAAATATACTTCTTCAAAGAAAGATTTTAAGTTAACTAAAATATTTCAGCCTGGTAGGTAAACGACAAGGGTACAAGAAGCATACGTTTTATGAATGGTATCTAAAAGTGTATAGACCAGCAACAATTTGAAACAAATTATATCCCTCACTTCAAATATGGGTTCTCTCCTGCTTGGGTCCTCAGTTCGATCTTAGCTTATATCATGTAAGCTTTCTAATGCACAAACATGTGTTCTTCCACTTTCTTCATCCCACCAATAATAAAGAATAATTGACGTTCCATGCTGAACAAAAGTTCTCTAAATGCCTTAATAAACAATTTAAGTGAACCCTATGATTTTTTTAGTTTAGAGATCCTGCACAATATTCATAAGTCAAATAGACAACTATTATTTACGAAATAGACCGAAACAAAATGATCCATGCTAGCCAAATTTCTACACTGCCATTGGTAGGTTTGATTTCTACTCAATAAAATAATAAAGACCGAGTACATAGCCGTGGATGTGCAATAATAAATCCGGTCTATGCCTAAAACTAAATTCAAAATCCAAAGATATTTAATTAACAAACTTACCTAATTTTACAATTAATCGATCTAACTGGTGACTTCAAACGATTCGATCAATAATGATCTGAAAAATAAAAATTATAGTGTTAATATCTACATAGGAATCTTATTTCTAGCTAAGATAAATATTACATAAGATTATTATTTTCAAAATTAAAAGCTTGTATATTACTGAGGGGTTCAATAAAATAAATGTGCAGTAAGGGATTCTGCGTGTATTTTCAGCTTCGGGGCTTACATAAATTGATAATTTTTGCGTATTAGAGAGCCTTGTGCTAGTGGAATTTATAAATATTTTAAAAATCAAAGTGCTCGCTTCAATATATTCCCATTCTGTTGAAAAAGGAAGCATTTGGAATGATTTAGCAACAAGTGTATAACAAATATACAAAAAGTATATTTCCCCATTTCTCTTAATATTACCATCTCTAACTTTAACTTCATCGCTTCCAATCTTGTCCAGGGACCTCTGCCGAAAATTTTAATTTCAGGACTACAAAATGGAGTCTTTCACATGTAATGAAAGACTATGTATTAATCTTTTACAGCACTCCAAATTAAATCTTGTTAGATCCAGTCTAATGCCAATCAAATATCAAAAAGGATTGAATGTTATCTTATGACGTTATCTATGTACTGTGTGTTCCAATCTTAAGACGCTATCTTCAACTAATAAAAAGCACTGGCAAATACCTATTCGTTCACCTAGACCTCTGATCAAAAGCTGCCTTTGGGCAGAATATTCACCATCATCATCATTTTTAATAATTTAGCAAGCATTCCCCAAGTGTGCATTAAGAAACTGTAAACAGACAAGTTTTGAGTTCAATTCCCGGCGCTGACATCAAATTTAAGTAAAGAGTTTGACTCTACAAAAACAATCTAAATAATTACGAATCAAAAATTATATTAAGATCACTTGCAATATCGTCTCCTCTACCTTATTCATGCTTCGTTTCTATATACCACAATCAAAATGTTAATATTTGGAAAGGTCCATTGACTCAAACGTGCTGAGTTCGAATCCTGCAGGCGACCATTCCGATAAACATAAACGAAATTAATGGTAAGACATTAAAAATTAAATTAAAAGAAGGTATCCCAGATTCGAATCCCGGTTAAAAGAAAAAATTATGATTTTCAATAACTATAATATAACATAGTCAAAAGTTGCCAGTTCAAGATCTAATAAAATAAAAAAATGATTAGAAAGTAAATAAGGTTACTTACTTATTTTCTAATAATATAACCGTAGATTCAATTTGCAGAGCACAGTATAAAATTACACAAGAAGAATTCGTCTACACAGTTCCAAAATGAAGCCGAATCAGGAATAAGTCCACAGGCCTCACTTGCAAATATTTATACAAGTGTAAATTGTATAACACATTATTTTTCTTCACTGACCTAAAAAACCTTTCTCGAAGTCTTCCTTCCCAATTTAAAATTGTTCGAGAACCCCCAAAACCACCTTTAAGCAACGGTATTACTAAAAAATGCAACTACTTCCTTTCTTCTTCAAAGTAATAAATCCATCTCCATTCTTTTATTCCTTCTTGAAGTGATCCGCCAAAAATAGTTCCATTGCAAATAGCATAATAAATCCAAGATTCTCAATTTAATAATGGATTGGTCTTAAAATCATTCCTTCTATTCGCGTTCACCGCTAATTACTTCTGTTTCTGACCTGACTTGTTTGCTATTTTTTTCATTCTTCAGAATTATCTGTCGCAGAAGTAACAAATAAATTGCATTTCAGGTTTAACAATCAAAATACCGTAAGATAGTCCAGTTAGTAGTAAAACCTTCTCTGAGTAACTAAAGCACCTCAGACAAGCATATATTTTAGGTTCCGTTATAAAGCTTAAAAGCAAAATTCCAAAATATCCTAATTAGAACGAATGCCGACAATACAACCTATAAATCTATTTCTCATATCTTGTGACAAACACTATCCTGGCTTATTGCGCTATTCATAGAAGTCTTTCTTAAAACGAGTGTTTTCAATGAAAAAGGACAGGTTCGTGCTTCAAAAGAAAAATAAAAGCGTCCTTTCTTGTCGCCTTGATGTCTTATTGCAGGTCGGGAGAAAAGCAATCCAATACAAAGAACCTATAAACAACGGTTCTTTGGCCTCTACCGTTGCCAGCTGCATCACAGAGAAATTTTCAGTAATTTCCCGAGCACCTAGGGTGAAAGAGATCGAAAATTTTATTCGCTACAAAAATAAGGCGCAAAATCTTAGCCAATTACAATATCTCAAGCTTCAGTTAAACTAACCATGTCTCAGAAATGCAGCTAGGTACTAAGTGTCTTTTAATTGTCCAAAGAATCGTAATTTTCGGTATGCATAACATAGCTGTGTTTAACTTAAGTGATGGATCTCAAACTATTTGTTAATAAAAATTATTGTCTGATACAGTTTGAAAATTAAAATTCAAAAAATTGAAATTTAATATATCACATTGGGTTCTACAAGGTTTCGCAATCGCCAAGGACTGTATCATCGATTGCAATACTAGAACGGACGATGCCGAGCGACGCAGACAGTGGTAATTCACATCGCGGCGATGGCGACGACATGTCGGCTGCAAAATGGTGCTAAATATTACAAGTAATTCTAAAAAATAATTTAAAAAAGTAATTCACTATTTATCACATATCTTCTCCACTATTACATATACAACCTTCTAGCTCTAGGGAATCTCCCCTTACTCCATACCAAATACAGCCCCACATCCAGTGGCTAAGGCTACAAACCGGTTTCAAATTGAAAGAATGTCTGACATGTTCTACTATACATGAAGCCAGAGAGCGGATAGGACACTTACTTTCGTTTGTCCACTTCCAGTCTAAACCAATATGGATCAAATTTTCGGTTCTAACTAAGTTTTTTACGCTTGATATCGCTGTGTGGTCCGTTTTTTATTTATGTCTTAATTCTTGCAAAAAAAAATATTATTTTCAGAATTTTCTATTATAAAATCCCACACAGCACAAAATGTTGAATTAACGTTTTATAAACGTTGAATTTTACAACGTTGGATTTCGTGACATTGAATTATACATTTTATCAACGTAATTTAATAAACGTTTAATGAAAGACCAGTATAAAACGTTTATTAAACGTTGAATTTAAATTGGTCTCTTAAACCTACTAAAATGGTGGAAAGCACTACGTTTATTCAACCTTTAATGTTTGAGTTTTACTAATCTCCAGAAACAATTTTCAGTGATAGTTTTAGGCTTAAACATCACTAGGTGTTATTTAATATCATTTATTTCTTGATGGAAATGCACATCTTTTTGACATTCATTTGACATTCAAACGCTATGCGTTTGTCTTTTGTTCTCTCATGAAAACCGGGAAAGGCAGAATATCGGAGCAGCGACAGATCGAAATGACAGAAAAAAATCCGAACAAGTTGCTCAATTTTTTTTTTTTTTATGGTCTTCGTAGAATATGTTGTGTCATCTTGTTAAAAGCAATAAACGTGGTACTGATAATTCTCAGACTTACTGAATGAATCAAACAATTCCACGTTTTTTTATTTCGTTCAGAAGCTTCTTATAGGTAAGAGCATATTGCATGTACAGATGCTTATCAGAATAATGGAAACACCTGAACGAAAGTGCAACTTACCAGATTAATATGGTGTCGGGCCACCTTTCGCCTTCAGAACAGCCTTGATGCGACGTTTGATGGAGGCATAGAGGTCGTGAATGGTAGCAAGTGGAATATTACACCATTCCTCGTGCAGGGCATCGGCCAGTTCTGTGAGAGAGGATGGAGGTGGAAATCGTCGCCGGAGTCGTGTTTCCAAGATGGACCACAGATGTTCAATTATGTTGAGATCTGGGGATTGGGCGGGCCAGGGGAGGTGTTGAACTACATCCCGATGTTCCTCAAACCACGCTGCAACAACTCCAGCTGTGTGAATGGGTGCATTATCATCCTGGAATATGGCGTCATTGTCCGGGAACAACATCCGGACCATAGGATGCAAGTGGTCTCCTAAAATTGCGACATAATCGTTGGGAGTGATGCGTCCGCGAAGTGTGACCACAGGACCCAATGAAAACCATGATATTGCGGCCCACAGCATCACCGTGCCGCCGCCATGTTTCACAGTTGGGCGGAGACACTGCAGATCATACGCTTCTTTGGGCGTTCTCCACACATAAACACGGCCCGTGGGTTGGAATAGGGTGAATGGTGACTCATCCGACCATACCACACGTTTCCAGTCGTCAACGGTCCAAGTTGCATGGTCGCGGCACCATTTGCGGCGTGCTAAAGCGTTCTGGTCCCTGATGAGAGGTTTGGCCCGTGCAACACGACCCCGTAAGTTCATGTCATGTAATTCGCGGCGGGCTGTGATTGTCGAAACAGGTTGGGGGAGGTGCTGATTGAGTTCCTCCGTCACTTGCGCCGCAGTGGCACGACGGTTCCGCGTGACAATGCGCTTTAATACCCGGCGTGCCCTGTCACTGATGCTTTTCTTCCGCCCACTGTTCCGCTTCCCCGATGTGGTTTTCCCGTGTGTTGTGTAGGCCGTCATCACCTTCGACACTGTCCCTGGCGACACACCTAACACACTAGCCACTGCCGTCACACTCACTCCACATAACCGCGCACCAACAATTTGCCCTCTTTGAAACTCTGAGAGGTCTCCCATTTTACACTACCTCCGTCTGCTGCAGCCACTGCACACTCCTGTTCCACGACGCCTGACGTAGTATGGAGACCGACCTAACACACCACCACCAGCAGTCCGGCGCTGCGGTCGCCACGACACCACTGCCAACCCATACATCTGACGTGTTGCCAACTACAGGTGTTTCCATTATTTTGATAAGCGTATGTATGTAACTATATACAATTAAAGAAGATAACTAGTATTTTAGATTGTGGAGTTGTTATATAGTAAGGATTTCAAGAACATTTGTTTTTTTTCCGCATTATTTAAATTGCATTCTGAATATTTATTTATTTTACATACATTTTTATATACATTATCGCTCAGACGTGCTATTTCTTTAAAAATAAGTTAATTTTATACGTATTCAAGTATTATTTGTCCTTAATTTTTATTGATGCTTCAATTAGTGGTTTCGCTAAGGGTCTCCGTCATTACCATATTGAGGGTTTCGTTAGACGTGGGAGTGAGTTGTTGGAATTACACATTTAGGTCCTTAATGTTGTGGGCGAAGGCTTTTGTCTTCATTTCAATTCTCAGACTGTTAATGTTGGGTTACGTGTACAAAAAAACTATGGCGCAAAAGTCCATGAAGGGCCAAAGCCTGCAACGCCGCTTTTTGCGGGGGGGCACGTAGTCCGCGCACGGCTGTTTTCAGCCAGTTTGAGTGGCTTACGCTACCGGTTTAGCCCCCAAAAGTTTGCCCCCGGTACTCATTTTCAGAGACTGGGTCGACCTCTGGGACTTACGACCTAGGTAAAATTGTTTCAACTCCTCCCACCGGTAATCAAACCCGGATTGTCACGTTTGGAGAGAAGTAAAATTTAACTTTCAGGGCAAATTTCGTACCTTTTACCGAAAATACCTACTTATAACGAATATTTAATTCTGTGCAGAAGAACATAATAATGTAAGTTTCCCAGACCGAAGCCTAGTACTTCAGTGTTCAGTACGATATGCTTTTATTGAAATTACAATTTTAGAGTAGATTCCAGGTTAAAATCCTATAATCAAAGGATTTTTCCTGGAATCAACCCTAAATTGTATTAAAATTGTATCGTACTGAAAATTGAAGTACTAGGCTTCGGTCTTGGAGACATGTTATTCTGTTCATCTTCACGGATTCAAATATTCGTTGTAAGTAGGGATTTCTGTGAAAGGTACGAAATCTGTCCTGAAGGTTGAATTTTGCTTATCTCTAAACGTTGTATAAAGTTTGTGTAACGTTGATTAAACGTTGAATAGACATTTATTCAACGTTTTGTAACATTGAATCAACGTCAATGCCAAAATTAAGTTGCGGGAAAGGTTTAATTCAATGTCTTTAAAACGTTTATTAAACGTCATATTAAACGTTGAAGCAACATTTCTTACAATACTAATCCCATAGCTGTATAAACGTGGAATCAACGTAAATTCAACCAAGATTCAACGTTTATTAAACATTTAAGGAAAAGTTGAATAAACGTTTATTTAATGTGATTGTGCTGTGTGGTATATTATACAGAGTACGCTATACTGTTATATGAATAACTAAGGAATTAAGACTTAAATAAAAAGAACGAGCCACACAGCGATAAGAAGCGTAGAAAACTGAGTTAGAACTGAAAATGTGGTCCATATTGGTTTGGACTGGAAGTAGGCGAATGAGTTTAAGTATTTGTTCTGGCGTCTATCTTTCGGCACTAAGTAGTCACTCCAGTATGGCTTACGTAGAGCTCGATGGCTGCTAGTAAAAGTTGATATAACCTTGTAACTTCCATGAAAATAGTTTCAATTTTTTCCAAAAAAGTGTTTCGACTTCCTATCTAATCTTGAACGAAACATCTTCTGGGTGAGGGGGGGGGGATTTATCCCTGGCAAGCACGAAAACTAAATTTGTAAGGGTGGGAAGTTTATTTGCCAGTTGGGGAAATCCCGGGCACCGCACCCCGGTAGTTTGTACACTGCTTTTAACATCCAAAGTTTGATTTTCCTTAAGAATTTATTCAACCTATCACTTGAAGTGAGGATATTTTCTTTCTCCATACTCTGCATACTATCATTAGACTAAATATTGAATGTATGATACTAGTATTAAGAGCATTGAGACGTCTAAAAATTTTGGGAGCTTGAGGTTCGAACTTGAGATTTTGTAGTATTATGAGGCATACAACGACAACTGAATACATATGAATTTATATTTGAACTTATTAGTAGTCTTTAGGCATCTCAGGCTATTTTACAAACTAATGTATTAGATCAAAGTACACTGTACACAAAAGACAGTCTTAGGGCCATATTTATGAATAACGCCCAAGTGGGTGGCTCCCAGGGGCATTGAAATTATATACTCCTGAGAGCCACCCACCTCTTGGGAATGATTCATAAATATGGCTCTTATCAACCTACATAAATATTTTTTTTTTTAAATTTAAATTGTTCCAAAGCGGGTCACTTCAATGTCATATAATGTTCCGCATGTGTACTGGCGGGTTAAAGAAACAAATTAAACAAACAAATGAAAATATGATAAAATGTCACTGTGAAGGAATTCTCACGGAATAAAAAGCTGAAGTTTGTGGAACAATGGAAATTCCCGGGCATTTAACTTTCGAAACCGGATCCCTAAGAAATCTCTAGATTCCCATACTGTCAGGGTCAATCCCGGACGGGTGGTTACCCTATTTTCAATAAAGTGCTGATTTACATGCAAGCTTGCGTTGCCTGCTTTGCGTGCGATTTGACTGAGTAGCCAATTGAAACGCGAGTTTTATTGCATGTTCTACGTATTACATAATGAAACACGTGCTTCAATTGGCTTCTAACCCAAATCGCACGCACAGCAAGCAACGCATGCTTGCATCTAAATCAGCCCTAAGGGCTCATTAATATTTCTGCTTGCATTGCTTGCTGTGTGGGTGAATAGCCAATTGAAACACCTGTTACAATGCGTAGAGCCAACGCAATTTCGGAAAGTCTATGAGAGCGCATTATGTACAACTTTTTTGCGAATCTACTTCTATCACGTGACGTTACAACAATATTGCGGGGGAGTGAGTAGCAGACGGCATAAGCATTCGCCTTGGCCCACTCGAAAGTCGAAACAACAAAATCAAGTGGGCAGTGTAGGTACTGTGAGGAACCGTGAAGGACAATTTTTGAACCTCCGCGCCAGGAGGTGTTCGCCTTCAGAGCAAACGTCATTGAATGACTACAGCGCACATACTTGCGCATATCTTTTTCCTCCGTCTGTTTCCTCTCTATCATAGGCTCGCTGACTTCTACTAGCTCACCCTAATCTTAAACAACGCAAGCGGGCTTGAAAATAAGCCCTGGAATTGCCCTCATGGCTCATTTTCAACCGTTGCTTTCGATTTTGGTGAATAAGGAATTGAAACACATGTTTTATTGCTTGTTTCATTGTTAGGTAAGTATAACACGTGTTTCAATTGGCTATTCACCCCAATCGCAAGCAAAGCATGCAACACAAGATTTAGCGAAAATCAGCCCTAAGAGCAAATGTAAGGATTTTAGAAATAGAAACTCACCATAGGAATTAATCAGCATTGAAAATGTTATAAAGGTGACCTGACAATACTCATGTTACATCTTTGTCATTATATGGCATTTCGTCCTTCTACGCATTGCACACAGACATCTTGGGTTTGAAAAGTCAGGTCATATATTATTTTATACGATATTTTCACTATTAAGGATTTCCTGAAGCGAGTCACTTCGCATAGAATAGTAGAATAGCACGTCTCGAACAAATGGCAGTACTGGGACAAGAAGAAAAAGAAAACGAAGTCCAAGCAGTGGTGAAACTGGAGTCGAAAATGGATATCGACAAATGGATAGAAATTGCAAAAGACTGCAAGTACCTTCCTGAAAATGACTTAAAGGTAAATATAGAAAATTCCCTTATCTCTGAGATTGATGTGTTAGTTGGTTCAGGCAATGTAATTCAAATGAATGGGGTCCAAGTGTAGTGTGTTGGAAACATACTTTGAAGTAACGTTCCGCCAATGATTTAGTGTGAGTGCTCTGGTTACAAGAATATAAGTACTCCTACCTATTCGTTTGCGTGTTAAATTCTACTGACTAAATTTTAATAAATAATTATTTAATGATAAAACAAACCCTTTGGAATGCCTTATCTCTTTTTCTTCACTGAATTAAACATTACTGTCTTGAGCCCCTCTGTAGAGTAATCTTAGGACCGTTTGAACTTTCCATATTTTTAAAATTATCAAAAAAAGAGAAACATTAATTTTTAACATAAGAGATGTTGACATTAGAATATCTGTGCTCACAACGGATTAGGATTTTTTCGGTAATGTAATAATGTAGCAATGTAATGTTAATGTGACTACAGACGCAAGTGTAGAGAATAAAATGTAGAGCAACATTTCAATTTTGCTCAGTTGGACTTCATACATAGAGAGAGGCACAGTATTTAACACACTTAAAGTGCGGGTTTATAAAACTCCCAGTTCCATGGCAGCATGAACTTGATTATTACGGTGAAACTTCAATTGGCTGGACTTTAAAACTTATCCTTCAGTGAATAATTGAAGTTAGACCAGATCTAGTCCATATATTAGAGGAAGCTTTTCTAAATGACGATATTACCTCATGACGCCCATCATTTCTCTTCATATGAGGTTAGGTTATCTTAGGTCAGGTCATATGGCATCTTGCCAGGATTAATGTAAAACGTGGAGTGAAACGTTGGATTCTTATTGTGTTTTAGTGTATCCTTGAATCCATTCCTCCCTCTTTTTACTGGCCTTCGTGCAGTTTCGATTCCCCAGTAATTTGTATAAATCTTTTACTCCATCTTCGCACCTTTTCTTCTGTTTTCCTACTAGTCTTTGTGTTATATATTCTGCCTAAATTTTACTTTAGGTTGCCTAAAAGTTAGAATTTACAAGGGAGAATGAAATGTTTCCTTGTGCGTGCAGTTATAATTTTACGTCGCTAGACAACCACTTGATATTTTTCTTTCGAATTTTCACTGTTCCTTTCTATTTCACTTACGAAAGCTAAATTTTTGCGCGCATCGCGGCTTGAACTTCCCATTCCAGTACTTTTACACTGTATGCACTTCGGGCCATATACTCACGTTTTCAGGATTTTCCCTCATTTACACTTACAATGCTTTGGATATACTTAAAGACACTTACAACATCTGCATTTACCTTAATAAAAGTAGTGATCAAGAACATTCGGAGGTTAGGTTAGGTAAGGTCAGGTGCAGTGCTTTTTTTTTTATTATTGCACACACGACTCCAGAAGGTTACCACTGTTTCAATGGCCGAACACTGCACTCTGAAGTGGGTAAGAAATCTTCGTTATTTACACGCATTAGGAAATTTAATAAAAGTAGTGACCAAGGGCACTCGGAGGTTAGTTCAGGTCAGGTGCGGTTTTTTTTATTGCACACGCGACTACAAGAGGTTACCACTGTTTCCCGCTAATTTTCAACCGCAAGAGAGTCGTAGTCATGGCGCTGCGATCGGTTTTCATATCGTCTTTTCCTTACAATGGCCGAACCTTGCCCTTTTAAGCGGGTAAGAAACCTTCGTTATTTACAGTAATTAGGCACTTTAGACACGCAGCGCAGTGCCAATTTTACATAAGACACCTTCCTTTACTTACCCACGAACTCCATTTCTCCTGTAAATTTTCCATTTTTTGGCGACGTAAAACTATTAACAGAACCCCTGCGTGTATGGGAGTGTCGAAATGCAAAATATGCCTAAAGGTGTAGTTTCGTTTTTGCGATGACCGCATTCAGTGAATGCGTGCGACGGGAGCATTTAATGGGGTAATTTCGCACGTACGCGACGCCTTACCCTATGGTCATACTGGATCCGGCGAACTTTTACACTGGCGAACACGTCTGGAAACGATATAACAAACAACACAATGTAATTGTGTATGTGTGTGGTCATATTGCACTGGCGTGTTCGGACATGTTCAAATGTGACCACACACATTTATTTACATTGTGTTATTTCTTTTACCTTTTCGGTCTTGTTCGCCATTGTAAAAGTTCGGCCGAAACCGCCGATCCAGGTGGTCGTGCGGGCTAGTGCGGTAGTCTAGCGACTCCAGGATCGCGGGTTCGAATCCCGCCTCGGGCATGGATGTGATTTTAACTGTGTTGTCCGTAAGTAGGTTAAGAAAGATAAACGAGAAATAAATGGTCCCAATCGTATAAATAAACGCAATGTACTATGAAAGTTAAATAAACGACATTTAAAAGAAAAGAAACCGGGTCCAGTGTGACCGCATGGTTACTATACTTTATACGTTTATATGATTCACTTCTCGTCCATTACAAGTTTAAGATCTTTGTGTAAACAATATTTCTTACAGTAACAGAATTTTAGACATGATTATGAACAACTATAATAATAATATAAGCAGCATTTTACATTAAACTCAAGTTTCATTCAATATAAAACAATAATATTATTTCAAACTGCCTGCAATACTCTACTGCCATCTATCGAACACCAAACTTATTACAGTTCCATTACATCTTTGCATGTATTCTCTTATTTTTAGGGTTTTACCAACAATTTCATACCATTTTCGTCAGGTGCATGCGTCCGATGCACTAACCAAACCAACTTCCCTGGTTTCCTTTCGACGTGTCAATGCAGTAATGCGTGCAGCAGTTGCTTGCGATCATAGTATGCAACCATCGCACAAACGAAACTGCACCTTTAGTTTCGAGTGTGAAAGACCTAAAAGTACCTGGGACTATTTGCCAAGTTCGGTGTTTAGTCCGATAGCATGGTGAGTGTTAGTGATGTGCATCACTTACAATGGAAAAACTTTTATAGCTGTACCCCGTTCAGTACGTCTTCGCTTGCTCGACGTTGAGTTTGTGATTTTTGTAGCAATTGTGTGTTATTCACGACATGAAGTAAAAAAATTAGTTTTCCTCCACATGCCGCCATTTTTGCGTATGGTGAACAACTCGAGTACGTATTTAACGAAATATTAAGGACATGCTTTTCGACAACACATTAGATTGCTGACTGTCTTTGTGTGTTTCCAGAAGTGCTTGCCAGGTTGAAAGAATTACGATAGCTATTTTAAAATGTAACTCACTTGTAGCATTGAAACAATCAAGTTAGTTTTCCTTTTCAAATACTTCAACCAGTAAGAACTAAAGTAAAATTCACAATTATGTAGTGTACCTTAAGCCTCGCTAGAGTCACGGTGGCTCAATGGTATCGCTCTCACTTGTGACGCTTGGGGTCGTCGGTTCCATCCCTGCTCCTGCCATGTGGGCTTTCTGGTGAACAAACACCGTGTGAGTAGATTTTCTCGGGATACTCCTGTTTCCTCACACTTCATTTCACCAATCGTCCATCCGTCCTGAGCCTAAAAGAGCTTACTAGGGAAGATAGCCACGAAAAATTGGCACTTCCAAAAACTTGTAATAATTTTGAAAAGATGTGACGTCACAGACTGATAGTACATTTTACGAAGGAAAATTAACTCGTAGGAAACTTCTATGTTACTTTCGTTGATACACGATGAATGTGATGTGGTTCCCGACGGGTATACATCCTAATTAAGTTAAAAAAAGAAACAATTTTAAATGTTTCTGGCAACCGTATCAGCTTTCATTCTAAAATGGCATCTGGCTCTTCCATTCTTTCTAATTGCAACTTTTAAAATCGCAGTTGTCTCTTTTCTTCTAGCTATATATTCCAAACGAAATACTTTAGGATTTACGAAGATATATTGTAGTTCATTTTGGGTAGAGTTTTCAAAGTTGTGCTATCAATGACATTATTCCATAAAATATGATATCTATTTTGGGACCGCGATCCAAAGTGGTAAAGTACTCACCACTTGTGCACGCGTGGGTTTCCTCGTTTTTTTCGCGTTTCTTCCCATTCTTCATTTCACCAATTTTATCATTAGGAAAATACACGTCAAAAAGAAACTTTTCAACCCGACCGTCTCAGATTTGCACCAAAATTCGAAGGATGGTAGGTGACATATAGTTATGTATATGTAAAATAATACCCTTCAGTGATACACGATATTCATACAACAGGGTTGCCAACATGAGAAAAAACGTAAAAGAATAGACGTACAAGGTCAGCTACAAAAAATATCTTAACTTTGCTTCTAATTGTAGTAGAATATTCATTTTGGGCTTGTGTTGAAGCTAAGGGAACATAGTTTTGACAAAAAATACTGTTACAGAAAAATATAACTTTTTATTTCAAGGTCTTATGATGTAAACTTTGACGTGAATATCTAAGAAAGTGTATTTTTGGTACCAAGTTTCATTTTGCGATGACTTTGGGAAAAGGAACGAAAGGAATATTCATTATAGACTTAAACCCTTTTTGTACTAAACTTGAGATTCTGAAAGTCTCTTACTTGCCGTGTAGTTCTCGTCTTATTGTAGTTATTGTGTGGTAAACCAGTAGTACAAGGGGATGCTACCATTTTTGTGGACACATACTTCTGTGAGTAGCAGGGTTGCCACCCGTTCTGATTTTGTCGGGAACGCCACCCGAGGCACCTTTCGTCGTGATGCAGCTTGTTCCGATTTTCACCAAGTTCCTAGTTGAATCATAGAGAGTATTTTATTATTTGATATATAGGGATAGAACTGCACATATTTATGAGAGCCGTGCAAATTTGATTTTGTTTTCTAATTGTGAGAGCGATGTTGTTTCAAGCTATGAATGTAATACAAAAGATGCAACACAAATGGTTCCCATGTGTTCAGTTGGCAGAAAAGATTTAATTTTAGATTGTTACTTGCCTGTGCATGTCGGTTAATTGTTTATTTGAAACATTACAGTTGTTTTCAGTGTTACTTATGAGTCTAGATGTATTAAGAAAGACCCTTCGGGCAAGTTAATTAAAAATTACAGTCCGAATTTAAAATTAATTTATATCTTCTTAAGATGCCAATTTTTATGGCTTAAATAGTCTAATATTTTCAGTGTCGCTACTGCCAGAACCACCTTTTTATTGACGGTGTGCAGGTGAATTTTAAAATTCAAGTAAAACTGTCTTGGTTAATAATAAGAAAAATACAATGTATTTTAGCTAAAACCTCAGAAAAAGTTTAGAATGATTCTGGAAAAAGATAAATGGTAACCTCCCCACCTTCCTACTTCAAAATCCCAGATACAGAGTTCCCTCGATTTTATTTAACAAAAAGTTGGCAACCCTGGTGAGTAGAATAATATGTGAAGTGTGTGTGAGACAATGCATATGGAGTACATTTAGGCACAGTGTTGCAACCCATTTGATATGAAGGGACACTGCAGTAGTAGCAAACAACTAAGGAATGTGCAACCATGGATGATTGAAAAACCTCTGCATTTAACCAGTGATCATATTATCTGTGATAATGTAGTAAACAAATTAGCTCGGATGGCGAAAGACGAAGATTATATTCCATCGTGGTTGTTAAGCCGGAGGAAAAGATGTTGTTGGGAAGATCGAGACGTCGTTGTGTTAACAATATTAGAAGAGATCTTCGAGAGGTAGATGTTCTTGCTAAAATGTAGCTTGACCATGAAAGATCATCTCTGGGAGAGGAGGAACAAGTCACTAAAATTGAAATATACCTTCCCGAAAGAAATCACTTTCAGCCACGTACAAGGGCATAAAACTTATAAAATTATATACATGAATTTATACGTTGAGAAGCGAAGACGGGTATCTAGCCATCACTCTCTTGCTTCCACAGAAAGACCGATTGTAAGCATTAAAAGCTAGTCGTAGCATACGAAGCACACATAAGAGAAGCCAAAGAGGAGTGCCAGAACGAAGAAAGTTGGCGACAACAGAAGGTTGAAACACTAGAACAAAATAAGACCAAAAAGGGGTCGGGGAGGCTCAGGCAAGATGAACATGCAGAAAAGTTAAAACCTAAATCCACTACACCTGCCCAAGCGTGACCAGAACTCACATGCAATCGATACTCACTTCTTTCAAAAGGAAGAGAAAAATGCATTTAAAACCAATCTTAATATCATCCCAGTTCTGCATCCTCAGAGCCAGAGCTCATAAAAACCATACAGAGAGGATAGGAGAAAACTTCAAGATAACATGCGCTGAAAAACTATCACAGAAGCGTAGGGAAGGTTTAGAAACATTAAAAACGCTATCTTAGTGAACAGGGTTATAGTTCAAGATATTTCCATCAAGTTATTTAGCAGTCCGACTAACCTTAAGCGCTATCCACCTGATTCTCAACCACACACTTCGCCTACACCTAACTCACATTCGGGGAGGAAAAAAGCGAGAAAAAAACACAGTAACCAACTAATATTCACCAAGCGGAATCTATCCCGTCCCGAGGCAGTGTCTGCGCACCGTCCAAAATCTTAACTGCAACATCATTCCTGTATCCAGCAACAAACTACGTTCAGACCTAGTGTGATCCACATATACATCAACAGCCTACCCGAGAACCCGATGGTCGGACCCTCGAACGTTAACCACTAAGATAGTACAAGGTTCTAAAAGCCCAGCGCGAGTTAACACAGTACGAAATATCAACTGAAATTTACTTCGAAACATGCTTCAGATGCACCAGAGAAGGTGGTTCCTCGCTGGAAGGAAGAAAGGCCGAAAAGAATGTATTAGTTTCGTTGGTTTAAGCAAGCTGATGGCCGTGAGTAAATTGTCAGAGCGCGGAGTGATAATGTCTTTATTTATAAATAAATAGAGTTGTTAATATTATCCATGTGCAGATGCTCATTTAAAGACAGATGGAAAAACGGGAGTCGTAAACCCGACCCACGCGATATCAATCAAAATTTATAATATGAATACCCTGCCAGTCTCGAACCTTGGTCCGTAAGTTTAAATTAGATCTGCACGTTAAGTAAGGCTGGTAGGGAATAGTTGGTGTTTTTCTTTCTCTCACTTATTAAATCGGCGACTTGATAAGATGAAGTTCAGTTATTCAATTAAGAGAGAGGAGGGGGACAACTAAAGTTGTTCGTTTAGTTGACACCCTCAGAAGAGCTGTTATTAAGAGGAAAACACCACTAATTCAGACTATTTTGTATTAATTTTAGAATCTTGGCACATTTGCCTTTAAAATTTTGAAGTTTGCCAATAAATGTATTTTTTTTTTTTTGTTTCCAGAAACTATGTGATCTTGTGTGTGATTTGCTCTTGGAGGAGTCCAATATTCAGCCCGTATCAACACCAGTTACTGTATGTGGAGATATTCATGGCCAGGTAGGATTTTATTCTTCTCTCCTATCTAGAATAAATTACGAATCTTGTCATAGGTTATATATTTCAAGTAACGAAACTTCCCTTCATGTTCAAGGTTATCGTTACAGATGTGGTTGGTTTCATTAACAAGTGTTTATCGTCTTTTAATATTGGTAAAAGTAGACGCAGTGGTAGACCTGTGCACTGAAATTCTAATACATAATGCCATCGCAGAAGGAGATACATCGACATGTGTGTATTCCTCATTTATTCATATTTTCGGTGATTCACGATAATCATTGTGAACTATGCTTATAGTACATCTTACCCTACTTGTATACACCATATGTCCCTTTACCTTATCTAAGTGCATGTAGTTGATGGTTTAAAACCATGGAGTCTTTGAACAAATAAGCAACATATACTTCTCGGGGATCTTATTATGTTACAAATACTTCAGTAGTATGTGTGATGAAACAGAAATGGTAATCAATCATATTTAAAGATTGTCTTTGTTAATTTCTGAAAATTACTACATGGTGATGTAACCTTCAGTTAAAACGTTATTTTCTCAAATTTTACAGCTAAATAGGGATTCTTATATAGAATTAACGCTTCGTATTCGGAAGGTACCAGCGGCTGACTATCCTGACATTTTTTTTTTTCTCAGTCACACACGCAAACACCGGTGTGGTATCTTCAACTTATGCTCTGCCCAACTCCTTCGCGCATATTTTCCGCACACTCTCCTGGCGTGAGCCTAAAGGCTGCAAATAAATTCAAAAGATGCTACACATATTGTCACTGAGAGAATGATCCAGTAGAGTATTCCAAGTCCATCCACATTTGCTTCCATCGTTCATTCATTTTGTTACATGTAGCTTAATGCAGTGGACAGTAGTTAAGCAAACTTGATACTGTATGCAACGCAAACGATAACAAATCTAATTGTTTTCGTTTTTTCAGCAGAATGTTGTTCCCCGAACTTTTGATGAATTTGAATTTAATTTATTTATGGCGTCTAGGAATATATGGCTCAACCTCTGAAGAAATAGGGGAAAGGAGTCGACCTGAACCTAAATTGAAGATACGATTCCGGCATGAACCTGGTGTGACTGAGAAGAAACCTCAGTCAGGATGGTCGATCGAACCTAGGACCTCCCGAATGCTAAACCAACGCACTGTATTCTGAGCTACGCCCATTTGGTCGCGAGCGTTTGCAGTGTTACAATGTGAGTTAAATACAGTAGCACTGCGTGTATGTTAACAGATTATTGCGAGATTGTAGTCCGAGGATATTTGTGATGATTGTAACCTTTTGGCAATTTGAATTGTGTGGAAAGTGAAGTAAGAGGTTCTAGCAACCAGTTCTAACCAGCTCCAGCAAAACTGTATACAGATTGGGATTAGGGTTCGTGATGAAGGTTTCTGGTAACACTTCAGCGAATTTATTAGTTTAAATCTTGCTGTGAAGTAGTAGTAATAGTAGTAGTGATAGGGTGTGGTGAGTAATATTAAGTAGTAGTAATAGAAACAAAATATCGAAAGTAATACCGTGGTGATTATAACAACAGTAGTCTAGAGCTGCCACTTAGTCTGTACTGTAGGACTTGGTCCATAAAAGTCCATATTTCTGAAAAAAGTCGTTAAAATTCCGTAATTGTTGTTTTTAACGTTCTTTCATTTTTGTGAAAGCTGTTTCTAATGAACCAGTTTGTATACTGTAATTGGTTAATAAGATAGTTCAAATTTTTACATAGTTTTTGGATCATTGTATTATATATGAAGATATTAAAAGGACTCTACAGCAAACAAACATGAGCTCAACAGTATTTATTGCATGAACAGTCTCATGAGATCAGATCTCATGTTTACTTGGCTTCTTTCCTTAGCTAATCTAAAATAACTTATAAAGTTAAAAAATGATTATGTATTTTATCTCTAGTTGCAAGACTAAGACTACTGAACTACATATTTTACTATTGGAAAAAATATGTGTTAGCTGTTGATATCTTAAAGAGGAGATGGAGTTGGCCGCAGCGGCCGGAAAATTGGTATTCAATTTAACATAGATTCTCACACATTTTTTAAGGCAAATTCTTTCGCAAAAATTACTGAATAGTGCCATCCATATGATAATCTCATTTTGAAGGTACAATTTGAACTCTGTACGTGGTATTCTCTTCTTATAGATACGGATAATTATAATCCAAATTCCCATAAGAAAATTATCAAAATTAGAGGAAAAACTTTACCGTTTCATTACATTAGAAAAAGAGCTAAAAGCTTCGGACTTTTTTGAGAATGGAGTACTATCTTTATATTTTTACGCTACTTTGCTATTTTTCGCTGTTTCCAAAGACATTCATTACACAATCGATGACAAATTATATCCTTTATAATTGAATCCAAAGAAATCAGAGATTTATTTTTCTCTTCTTCACGTAGTTAGCCACTTACCTGCCAGATGGCACTATGGTCACTCCTCATCCCATTTTCCTTCACAGCGGGAGCCGGTTCTTTTGAAAACATACTTTAAACTTCTTAAGAGGCACGGAGGAAGGAAATCATCTAAACAAAGTGAATTTCAAATACGAGGAATGGCAAAATTTTGGACCTCTTTGAAACTGCTGACGGTGGTAACGCAAGCGAAGAGCTGCTTAGTCCATTACATACGAGGAGCATTCAGAAAGTAATGCTTCCAAGCCCACTACTTGGCCAATAGTACTGCAAACATTCTGAACTGTTTATCATTAATGCACTGATGTTTAAGCTATAGAGTGTCACTTGTTTCACCTTCCTATTTCTTCTCGTTAAAGAGTAATGGACAATCCATGGCATCCAGTGGTGACGTCCGGTTGAAACAGCGGGATGTCATTGAATTTCTGACTGCGGAAGGTTGTGCGCCCAGCAACATTCATCGCCGTATGACTGCAGTTTACGGTGATGCCTGTGTTGACGTAAGCATAGTGCAGAGGTGGGCAAGGACTGTGAAAGATCAAAATCCAGCCGCATCAAATCTCCATGATCAACACCGAAGTGGACGGCCCGCTACGGCCTCTGATTACGATCATCAACATCATGGGGTCGAGTTGATTCGGGGTAATCGCAGGATCAAGCAACACGAGATCGCAACAACGCTCGCCATTTCCATTGGTTCAGTGAACCACATCATTAAGAACCTTCTACGTTACAAGATGTGCGTTCTTTGAGTACCATGGCATCTGACACCTGACATGAAAGAGTTGAGGAAGAGAATGTGTCAGCAGCTGCTCCTGCGATATGAACAGGAAGGTGACGAAGTTGTCCCATCTGCTGGCAAAGTGTTGTTTGACCCTCTTTTGGGATTGGGATGGGGTCGTGCATACTGAATTTTTGCGAAACGGTCAGACAATAAACTCAGATCGCTACGTTGACACCCTAAAGCGACTGCGGGCCAGACTGCAACGCACTCGCAAATATAAACAGGCAATTCAGCACCACAACAATGCTCGTCCGCACACAAGCCACAAAACTCAGGAAGCACTGCAGCACCAGAGGTTCACGGACATTCTGCCTTATCCTGTCTATAGTCTGGATCTTGCGCCCTGCGACTTTTGGGTCTTCCCAAACTTAAGGATCACCTTACGGGCCAACGATACAGTTGTGACGTGGAGTTGGAAGCAGCAGTTCGGCAATGGTGTCACCAGCATCCACCACAATTCTTCGCCGACGGCATGAAAAACCTTGTTTTGCGTTGGCGCAAATGTGTTGCCTGTAATGGGGAGTATATTGAAAAATGATGCCACTGTTTGTAGCTGACATTGCAAGCTTTCCACTGATACCTGTATCGGTGCTATCTGTCAAACACAAATAAAGGTATCACATTGGAGGCATTACTTTCTGAATCACCCTCGTAGTTTGTATCAATGCTACAATTCATTATTATCCGGGGAGAGGCTTCATCCAGTAGTGGATCGAATATGGTTGCGATTTTATATATACATTGTATATAACAATTATACACGCAAAAATTTCACATAATTTACCAGGTATTGGAGTGGCGCAATGGGCTTCTAGCCGATATGCCCGCTCGCTGATGCGGGGTGAGTAAAATATGTTGGCAACACTAATAGTCGTACTACTAATGCTAAAACTAATACTACAACCACTACTACTACCAATATTATAACTACCACTGTTACTACAACTACTAATGCTACTACAACTACATTTACAACATTAAATTATTAACAGATGGGTCCATTCCGGACAACATTGAACACTTTCTGAATTCCGGTGATGATGTAAGTTTGTCAGAGTTTGCGGGAAACTTATTAATCCAAAGATCCATATATAACTGAGCGAGCCGCTGACAGGGAAATACGAGTAACAGTCAGGGGAACGCAGCACCAAACAAGATCGATACACAGTACTTCGCGTGGCATGACAGGTTTGGTTCTAACTTGTAAGTCGAATTCGATAAGCATTTTTAAGTTTCCCAGTTGTATGATAGGCAAATCTCAAATGTAACATTTATCGTGGCCTAGTGAAGTCTAGGCTATTTTACACATGCCATAAATGAGATTTAATCAAGGTTGGAATTCGCAATAACTTGTAAATAATTTTTGCAATCTTTCGTTTAAAGGAACTACTTGATTTCTTGCTTATTATTTTGTTCTGTTTTGCGTTGATTGATTTTTACTTTAAGCCCAAATGAAAGTTGGAAGAGCAATGATGGAATCAAAACCACAACAATGCAGGCTGTGAAGGTAATTTTTTTTAGTGGTGAGTAGAATTAAAACTTGGCTGCGCTTGCAAATAGGGAAAGAGCGATTTGTTTTTCGCATCTAGCGTCAGTAGTTTATTTAGTAGAGCTTTAGTTTTGCATTCGGAAGGGCCTGATTTCGATACCAGCGACAGACCAGTCCCACTGAGGATTTTCCAGAGCCTTTCCTGAGTCATGACAGGTAAATGCCGGGATGCTTAGGCTCTGGCCGACTCATCCTTGCTCTTACTCTAGCCCCGGTCTGAGCCATAGATGCCTAAAGACAGTAAACAAATTCAAATTTTAAGCGATTTCTTCGCTTTCCTTACCACACTCAGAAAACAATCTTGCCCATGTTCTTCTTAGGAAGTTCTAAAAAATTGCTACGGCAAAATAAAAAAAAGTAAGTTAATTTAGCAGTACATCTTCGTACTAACAAAAGAACTTCAGCTGATCAGTCAATATTTACAGGAAATATTATTTTCCACTTGGTTTTAACCTTAAAGAACAAAAATGACATCCCTAGACCCAATCATTTTGACAATTTTGAATAGTAAGTTTTTGAAATACCGTAACGATTTGTGCCTATATTTACATGATAAAGTATAAGTATGAAAAAACTTCGAGTATTGAAACCACTGCAGGATTTTGATCTGACTTTACGTAATGAGAGTTGGTGAAGGGGATATGAGTATCTCCATCGTTGATTCATCTCGAGAATTTGAAATTGGAATGGCGTAATGTGAAATAACAATTTAGAGTAGCTTGTTCCCGAGAATTTGTCGCTCCGTGTAATTGTTCAGGGGATAAGAATTCGGAAATTTGACGTTCTAGAACGTATGATCAATTTGGCGGTCGTGTAGGCGAACACACAAAACCAGTAATTTCTGACGATTCTCATGGACCGTAAGTAACACATCGGGTTCAACGGCGGGTAATATTCGTTTAATTTAAATTACAAAACAAATATTAAACGCCCTATGAGTCCTATTGTGCAAACATATAACATGTGCGTAAGCACGTACGTTAATTATTTTATGCATACTTTTACATACTTAAAATTACTTTACATTGCATATACTAACGTCAGTTTTCCCAGTTGAAGTTTTATTTTCCCATTGCCAATGTGGAATTTCTTGCGATGGAATAGCATGTGCACGAAGTCTCTTCTTCTTCTTTGGAGGTAATCCAAGTAATTCACTTTTTAGGTCTCATAACCACCCGATAAGAAGTGCTTCGAACAAATACGGGCGTTATTTACATTAATTTTGGCAGCCCGCTTGCACCGAGAAATCCACTCTTGTTGATTTTTTTTTTTTTGAAACCTATGATAGTGTCCCTTTCGTTTTACGTCCAAAATTATAACAAAGTGCAACAGCTCAAATAATATTCTTGCTCATTTTTTAAACATACTGTGGTAAATCCTTTCAGAGGTAAGCTAACACCTTACCCGTAGATATTAAGTTTAAAGCTTCCCTCAAAATCTTTTAATTTACGTCATCAACACAATGCAAAGTAGGTATATGGGAAATCAATATTGTTCACTTGTTGGCAGTGAACCCCTCTGTGTGACTGCTAATTACCCTGTCGCGAGAGACACTGTGATAGCATGACTTGCCCTGATTGGCTGTTGTTTTCGTTACCTAGCTCTCGATTTCCAGTGCTAGAATACAGATAGATTTCTCTAAACGAATACTCTTTGCTTAACGACAGTATCTGCCAGTTGCGTCATACACCATTCAGCCAATGAGGAGGGAATGCTTTACCTGTTATTTACCTTGAATTATTAACATCATTACAGAATCTGTTTCAAAACATTAAATCTAAATATTTTTAATTTACAACAATCCAGATTTGAATTTAAAAATCTAAACGATTTATTTCTTTATGATTGTTGTTTTAACTTAAAATGGAAACAGTGTATTTCCCATACAGCACAGGTACATTCTAGAATTATGCTACAAATATCCCCGTGGTGATATTGGAATATCCCAAGGATATTCTACGATATTCTTGATATGTGCGTAGAATATTCATCGAATATCTGTATGTCTGGAATTAGCGCATATCGTAAGAATATTCCTGAGGATATCCCAAGTATATTCTATAAGTACAAGAACCCCTTCGGGGTAGAGGGAAGAGTAACGCAAGAATTCTGCTCACAAAAGAAGTGATATTCATTTTGCGAGTGACTTTCTTTGTGTCACTATGGCGGAATTGTTTCCCTTGTAATAAAATTAAGAGACTTGGTATCCTCCCTTCCCCCATAGTGATACAAAGAGTCACTCGTAAAATGGATATTACTTCTTTTGTGAGTAGAATTCTTGCGTCACTCTTCCCTTTACTCCGAAGGGGTTCTTGTACTAATATCACTTATTTTGTAAGGCTGCATATTTTTTTTTAAAAAAAGAAGTGCATAGTTTTTATACAAAAGGTCGATTTTGGACCATGGTAGGCTCTGTATCTCGAAAACGGTAACTCCTATCAAAAGATAAGCATCAGTTTGCCTCTACGATGCCCGCAATTGACCCCCAAAACCCCCTGGTACCAACCAGTTTTGGCTAAAGCAAAAACACAGCCAAAATGACATAGGCCTTTTTCTATCATTTGTTAAAATTCTGTGATTGGGATTAAAAAGTCATAGCTTTTGAACCCTTTTATCGATTTTGACGTGTGATGTACCGTTTGAAAGGTATTGAAGCGTAGATTACGATTCCGGAATTTCGGTATATGGCCTGGGGTCAGTGCTATCACCAGAAATGTGAAATTCTGATTTTTTTTTCAAACCACCCTAGGAGGTCGTAGGGAGGTCCTACCGACCCATTTTTTCTTCTGTGTCTTAGTATGGCAAAGCGCTTTCAAATTGCAAATTCAAGCATCAAAATCGGGCTTATAGTTCGCTAGATCCGAAATTAGCTGTATATATGTGAGTGACTTCTTTCTTAGCGTCATTCGAGGAACTACCGTTCTTCGTCACGAATATGTCGAGAACAATTATTCTTTGAGGATATTCTCAGAATATTCCTGGAGCGGATAAATCTAGATCTGAAATGTTATATCAGGAATTTAAGATTTTGAGCAGACGTACGTATATTGTGGCATGTGCAGTGTTCGATTTGTAGGGGGGGGGGGGGGAAAAAACATCCCCGACTCTGTTTAAACATACCTTTGGCCTGGAATTTTGCACGATCACAAAATACCGTATAATACATATTTCACTCATTCTTCCCCCTATCTGCAAATTGTACAAATCTTACATTGACTATGTGGGTTATTTCATTGTTATAAACAATGAAATGACTGTTTTTATTAGGTGACCTTCCGATGATCTAAAATACCTCTTTGTACTTCGCCTAGACCCAAGGAACACGATGCAAAATTTGGTGGAAATCAATTTGGCGCAGTAGTTTTGTATCGTTTTTAAACACACTAATATTAGATTTTATATTATATACTGTAGATTAACGCTTTCTATATATGAATACTGGCGTATTTAGACACTATTTTTGCATTACACTTTTTTCTTCACTTATATATACAATTATCCTAGCTGCATAGTAATTTCTGACAATCTAGTTACTAATGCTAAGGGGCAATTTTCCGCGCTATTACATTAGTGACTCCTTTTTTCCACATGTTCCATCTAGACATGTATCCAAAAGTTAGTTTTGGAAGTGGTCCACGGACTTCCGGGAACTGGTCCAAAGTGTGTGTGAATATGACATTTATATTATATATATATATATATATATATATATATATATATATAATTACGCCTAAAGTTATACTAATTCTGTATAAAACTCTGAATTTCTGGATAAAACTCTATTTCCAGAATGATAATCCACCCATTCACAGAGCCTGGTCAGTACACGACTCGTGGTTAGAGGAGCACGACGACGAAGTACATCATCTTCCCTGGGTAGCTCAATCCCCAGACTTATCGAACAACTCTCGCCAGTTTTAGAGTAACGAGTGTGAGCAAGATTCCCATCTTCTGTATCCTTGTAGCAATTGGTGGACGTTCTGCTGCAAGAATGGTACAATATTCCCAGGGATGTAATGGAATATATACGCGGGCAGGCACGTATCCAGAAATTTGTTATGAGAGGGGTCCACGGGCTTCCGGGGGAATCCAAGGTGTGTCTGGGCTAGAAATGTATTTTAAATATATATTATTACGCCTAAAATTATACCAATTTTGCCTAAATCTATGAGTTTTGGTGGGAGAGGGTCCGGACCTCCCTAAATACGTCACTGTACGTCATTGTTTTAGGCATCACCATGTACCCATCTAAACTTTATGAAATACGCAGGCAAAGTCCACATTCCGGAAAGTCAGGGAAGTAAAAATGTATCAGGGAAAGATTGATTTAGGTCCATTGTTCAATTATTGAAGTTATGAAATAGTAAGTGTTAATTTCTTTACTGTTAATGGATTACTGGATGCAAAAAGTGGTGTTCCCAATGATGATATTGAGGGAGACAGTGTTCTCTGACATAGTTGTTGAAACAATTTTTCTGAGGAAACACATCTAACTGCGTCCCGGCATAATTGCAGGTTTCAATGGACGGCCCCAATGTAAACTTAAGTTTTCTAAGGAAACTTCAGAACAGACTGACAGTTGACAATCCAGATGGAAAGTTACTTCTAGATATTGGTGTCTGTGGACTACATACGGTTAATGGCGCCATAGGTCATCAAAAAGTAAATTGGGATATTTTTCAAGCCATGTATGATTTTTTTTTTAAAGACAGTCCAGCACGCCGAGCAAAATACACGGAAGTTACTGGTAATTTAGATTTTCCTTTCAAGTTCACTTGTGTCCGGTGGCTTGAAAATGGACCCTGTATTGATCAAGTATTGAAAATATGAAATCATATTGAAAAGCTCATTGCTGAAGTAAGTGTACCAAGTAATAGGAGTTATCAGTATATCTTGGAAGCGGTAAAGGATCCTCCTTCAGAAGTAAGATTAGCTGCACTTAGAAGCGTGATTGCAGAGGTTGAACCCTTTTTGAAGAGATTCCAAAGTCAGAAACCTGTAGTGCCTTTCTATTCACATCACTTGAAGAAGTTGTGAGAAATCTTATGGTGAGGTTTGTGAAGCAACAAAAGCTCACTGAAGCAAGTACTACGTATGAACTTTTGACTTTAGACCTTACAGATATCAGTAACCTAATTCCAGTCTAGCAGGTGGACATTGGGTATAGTGTCAGGAAGTTATTATAGGAAACTCATTGTTGTGAAATGGACAAGTTGCAATTTAAAAGTGAATTTAGGAAATTTCTTGCGAGTACGAGAGAGAAGCTGAAAGAAAGAAGCCCTTTGAAATCGTATCTTGCTCGAGGATTATCATGCTTTGGTCATTTTGTCATTTTGCAACAGCCTAGCCTGGTGCTCAAAAGAGTAGACGCTGTTCTAGAAGAATTGCATGGTGTCAAGAGGATATCTGGACAAGTGGCTGAGAACGAGAAGAAACAGTATCTCCAGCTCACAGTGAAAGCTCTGACTGACGGATTTAAGGAACCAATGATTTCATAGCCAAGGACAGAGATAGTACAATTACAAGAAAAATTCAGTGAGAAGCTCAAGGAGACAGTATCAGGTGTATTTGGAAAAGAAAAGAGAAATGAATGCTGGAGAGGAGAAGAAGAGGAGAGAGAAACGGAAGATTCAGCAACAATTAAAGAGCTGGAGGAAGAAGAGAAGCAAATTAAACTGCGGAAACAACAAGAGGATATTCAGATCAATGAGAAGAAGACTATGCTAAAAGGATGAAAGCAAGTTGTTAAATGGGTTACATTTAACAACTGCACCTGCAAAGGTTTGTGTTACATAATGTTTCCCTTTGTGATCAGTAAATTCATGTATGAACTGTTCCTGTGTAATTGGTATTATAACGTGTAAGCATATAATGTGTGTGTTTTTTTTTTATAAGTACTCTGTATACTGCACACTTTCGTTTGTAACTTTACATTTTGTGTAATATGTAATCAATATCGGCGTAATGCATATGTTTGTAAATTTACATTCTTTTGGATTAAAGAAAATTGAAAAAAGAAAGAAACAGAAGTGGGGAGAGAACAAGGCCAGCCATGGGCAAGGTGGAGGCTGAGGTTTCTTTCTTTTTTCTGTATTCTTAAATTATTCAGTGGTCAGGGAAATCTGGAACTTTGGTCATGGAAAGTCAGGGATTTTTTTCGCCAAATTGTGTGGACACCCTGAGTAAGCGAAAGGTTTTGTTACAACGAGGAAGCGTATACTCACGTAAAAATTTAGCATTATATCTCCGAATATTTGTCTGGGGACTGTTCAGGTATTATATAAATTCATTCCGCGAAGAACAGAAGCTGTGCTAAGTGGAAACGGTGCCCCAACACATGATTAGTAATGGCAGAGTATGAATTTCAGAAGTGTTTGTATGTTTTGTCGAATACTTGTGTAGTAAAAAGTATAGTCAGACACCTAAAAGGATGAACACAGTGAAACGTCATTTTCTATTAACTAATTTAAACTACTTCATCGAAATTACGTTACAAAGTTCCTTCAAACAATCCTTTTATTGTCCAAACAATCAGTAAAGACAGAGAAAATTGGTGCGTAAATGAATGACACGGGAAATTCTTTAAGATAACTGAAATATAGTCACTTACCCAAGAAAATAGCTAAGCTTTTGCCCCATGGCTACGACTTTATCTTGATGTGCACCCACTAAATATACGAACACTTATTTAATGTATGAAACAAATAAACACCTGTTACTTCCTTGTACCTTCATGAAGAAGGCGACGCTTCTTTTAATTCTATTGTTAATGAAGTGGTCTATTTCACCAAATAAAAAGCCAACGCTAAGGAGGGCATATGCCCCCTCTTTTCCATACGAGCCGGCGCCCATGGTTGAAGTTACCGTCGGAACACTTTTCTGTTACGACAGGAAAAACATCAGTCAGGTTAGGATGGTCGGCCACTGGTATCGAACCCAGGACCAATCGAATGTGAAGCCTAGAGAGAGAGAGAGAGAGAAAGTAAACCTGGTGGTAATATTTTAAAAAGAAAATAAAGAAATAGATTCCACTAACAAAAGAATCATATTGTCAATGCATTTCAGATCTTTGTTTGGGTAGTTCGAATTTTATTGTTGGTGACCTCTGTGCAGTTAGATATTTGAGTGAGTAGAGGCACGGGGCTGGCGGCTGATATCATATTGGTCTCTCTTATTTTTGCTTTTCTTTCTTTCTTCAGTTCTGTTCCTCTTCTAGCCAAAAGAACGGAATTTCCTATCCCATTTACGGCCGTAACCATACCCCCTATTGCGCTGGCCAACTTTGACCACAGGCAGGGGAAGTCGAAGGAACAAGAGGGGTGTCATTTGTTTTGAGGGGATTTCAGCAACAACTCCATCTGTTGCCAAAAGGAAGACACACTTCGAACTCCAAGGAGGAAGGAGGTCTTGGATTTGTCAAGGCCACCTGACTCCTGCCGACTTTTAAGACTATACTTTCAGGCTCAGTATAGAATGGTGTGGAAAGCTCCCTGCTGCTTGGGTAAAGTGCTTCGTTGCTAGGACTTTGTGCTGTCTCTTTCATATGTGTGTTTCCTTTCTCTTTATTTTTTTAAGAAATCTTTGTTTCTCTTACTCTTCTCTTACAACTTCACTATAGTACTTGTGTTTTGTGCTAAAAAGTAAGAAGGTAGCCTCAGAAAAATTATATCCGCAACTAAACTTTTGTTTGTGTGTGTTTTAAGTACCAGTTGCTAAATGATAAATAGTTGAAAGATAAGGACGTGCTTATGTAAAGGACAGTTGGTTCGATAAAAAAGATGAGAAGATGACCTTAAGGAATGGACAAAAAAAAAGTTAAGAGATATACCGGTATGTTTGTAGTGTGTGGTAACACTGCCTGTGTCAAGATTTTTTTTGTCTCTCAAATGTCAAAGGTGACAAGCACAAGGAAAACTGCATACTGAAATTGAATCGTGGTTAACTAAAATTTGTTGTAAGCAGACACTTTGTTTCAAGTATTAGTGAAGTTGGTATTGGACAGCATTCTCCTTCTCCAGCTACAATTCAGGTACATCATGTGAGCATTGGTGTTATAGCAACCGAACTAATTTAGATTAAATATATTGCGTCATACTCTCCCTTTAAGTCATGTGATGTTATCGAAGCTATCCTTTGTGTTGTGTTTAATGGAAACAGTGCAGTCTCAGACTATTTCTCTTTGGCATGCACCGCGGTTCCATAGCCTCGATGGACTCGGGCTATGCTTCAAACAAGAAATTACACATATGACAGGTGAATATTTCTTAATTTTGTATGATAATATAAACAATAGTGCCTCCAAGAAAGAACTTCGAATTGCTGTGAGATACTGGTCGAACAAAAGGAGCATGATTGCCTTTCAACACCTGGGTGCCTGCTTCATAGATATTGTTGAAAAATTGGACACAATTATTAATGAAGCATAGCTGTTGCAGCTTGGTTTTGATGGCCCAAACGTCAGTAAGGAAGTGGAAAACATTATGGATTAAAGAAACAGAAATAAGCCACAAGTGATTATTGGGACTGATAATATACATGTTCTCCATAATGCATTTAGAAAAGGACCAAAACAACTTTATGAAGACGTATCACAGTTTATTATCTGTAGGAGAGTTGTGCACTTAAAATACCTAAAATACGCACTAAGAAGAAGCAAAATATGTAAAGTAATGTGCATTTTCGCAGACACCTTATCTTCTTGTAAATGCTTTATTCTAGTTACTACAAAAACCGTCGTGTTTACAGATATTCATTCTTCATTTAGCTCATGTGATTTAAGGCAGTAAAAATGGCTGTTTTTAATACTTCCGCTCTCAGATAACCTGCTTAGAGCAGTATTATTTCGAATGCAGTTGTATTTTGCGTGAAATGGAAACGACACTAAATACAGATCAAGATCCAACGTGATTAGAACTGCACTTGGTGTCTTTAATTTTCAAGTGAAACTCTTCTGTTTCCCCCAAGAATGTTTTGTACGCCGAAGAACTAGTTCTGTTTCACTAGATACAATTGGACGATATTTAAGGGCAACAATATCTGACACATCAAGCTCAAGACCATCTACAGACTGTCCAAAGAGACCATGTACGAGTATTTCCTGGAGTGTTACATTAGTCGATTGTTTCTGAGCCAAACATCCACATAAAGGAAAGTTGTGTATTCCCTAGAAAAGGACCAAGTGAATTTGATGGGAAAGGTGCAGTTGAGGTTTTGCAGAAATGTTTCCAGTGACTCTTGTCCGTGGGTCCAGATCAAGAAAATATCGTCGATGTAGCGAAGCCAGGTGAAAGGTTTGAGAGGTGTGGAGTTGAGGTATTGGTCTGCAGAAGTCCCATGTAAAAAAGTTGGCCTAGGAAGGAGCCATGCAAGTGCCCATGGTTGTGCCTTTGATTTGCAGAAAATTATGGTTCTCGGAGGTGAAACTGCTCATGGTGAGGACAAACTGTGCTAGCTGAAGCAGAAATGGTGTGCTGGATTTAGGGGGCTGGGGCGTGTGTCGAGAAAGTGTTAAAGGACAGCGAGGCCATTGGTGTGGGGAATGTTGGTATACAGTGACGTCACGTCAACTGTAACTAAGATGGTGTCAGGTGGGAGAGAATCAGATCAGAGATAGAATGGATTGTGGAGAGGAAATAGTTGGTATTCTTGATGTAGGAAGGAAGAACCTGGAAAAACGGTTGGAGATGGTGGTCAAGGAAGCCGGAGATTCTTTCAATGGGAGAGCCAATACTGGAAACGATGGGTCTGCCGGGATTGTCAGGAGAGAGTGTAGAGATAGTGGAACGTGACAGCCCTTCATAGTGTTCATGCGCTTGGAGGTAGGTGCGAATTTTATTAAGGAATGATTGGGTGGGATCATCCTCGTAGGGGCAGTAAAAGATAGGATCGGAAAGTTGTTTAATGGCTCCGGATTGGTAGTTCGAGTAATTCATGACTACCATGATGGATCCCTTCTCAGCCGGGCGGATAATGATGGTCGGATCGGAACGAAGATTGGAGATAGCTCCTCATTCTGCAGTGATGAGATTGTGATGTGATGGGAACGTGTCAGTAAAGTCAGGGTTAGCAATTTGGTGAGGAAGGAAATGTACAGTTCAACAGGGTGGTTTGGAGGGAGAAGGGGATGGTCTTTAGTAAAGGGAGGAAGGAATTTGTAAAGGCTGGTATGAACTTCGGTTTCAGAGGTTCTGGCCTTAGAGGTATCGAGATGAGTGGACTAGTGGTAGTGCCATCTGAGGTTACGGACAAAGGTGAGGAAATCATTAAGTAGGTTGGCTTGTTCAGTATGGCTATTTTTAAAAAAAAATCTTTTTGTATTTTTCAATATTCTATCTTTGTTTTCCCTTTCCCCTTCATTATTTATATTATTTCCCCATCCCTTCTGATTCTTTATCCTCTTATTCCTTAAGGAAGCCCTTTACCTACTCCTAGCAACCTCCGCACTTTCTTCTCCATTTGGTGTTTTTCTCCGACCCATCTAGTAATTTCCCGCCTCCATAACCTGGCCACACTGTTACCCAGCATCTGTTGGGAACATGGCGTCTTAGCACAAGTCCCGCACCAGTTCGCTCTCTCCCATTTCTCTCGTACCGTATTAAAATGCTTTTGTGAAACGTTGCCGCTTTTCTGTTGGGTTTGTGAAGCTCCTGCACTCCTGTCTTGGTATTCTATAATGTAAGTACCCTTTTTACCATCTTTATATATGTAACCAAATCAAAATGTTCACATTCAAAATGTCTTTGCAGTTTTGATGTTTTCATGCACTCATTCGATAACACACTACAAACAACACACTGCGGTTTTTGATCACCGTTTATCTCGAGTGCAGTAAATCCCATCTCTAAATATTAACACAATATTTATGAATTTTCTTTGGAGCCCTGATAGTTTCCTTGTTTTTTCCTTCAATAGCGTCACTTCTTTCGCTGTTTTCACGTTTTAGTGAACGTGATTTTAGCCATCAATCCATTCTCTTCCATTTTACACACTTTCCTAGATCCAAAAGTACACTACTGTCCACTAACACGAACTAACCCAAATTGGCTGTGTTCTGGAACATGATTCAGAGCACTTCTTGCCAACTCTCTTTAAAACCTGCATTCGGATTCCGACAAAGAAATAGTCAGGTGCAAGCTTCTCCGCCCACAAGCTCAGAAACCACGTCACAGGATCAGTGCAGACAGGACATCCATCTTTTGCTCTCATCCAACCCTCCTCCCCTGCTTCAACTTGCAACCATACCCTCCCTCTATTCCCAATAGTTGCTCTGGTTTGAGAAAAAAGGAAGAAAATGAAAAAGAAGTGAAGGAGAACAATACGCTGGAGAGGGACACTACGTTTTTTAAAGAGCAAGGGAAAAAATGCCCAAGTATCTATCATACAACTGCTAATATGACGAAGTTCCACAGATAATTAGGCATATACGTATCACAGAAGAGATTAATATTTTTCACAAACGAAAGAATGCCGAACAAGAATTTCTTATCCCCCCTCCCCCTCTCTCAGATTGTCTTGCGGACCCTAGGTTGGGAAAGGCTGCCTTAAAGCATAGATTACATGATAATGCTTCCCTCTGCTGAGATTGAAGTTTTATTGATTGTTCAAACTATCATTTACGAATTACAGCTTTCTGAAAGTGTTAAATTGCCATTACAAAGATGTCTGCAGGGTTTCCAGGTTGGTAAGTGTTAGATGCGATGTGCTAATTGTATGTGATATTAATCTTGTATTTTGTGAATTCGTGCAACTCTCTATTTGCTGCAATTTTTAGGATATACATATGAGATATTTTATTTCAGTTCTATGATTTAGAAGAGCTATTCCGTACTGGAGGTCAAGTGCCTGATACGAATTACATTTTTATGGGAGATTTCGTCGATAGAGGATATTACAGTTTGGAGACTTTCACACGGCTATTAACACTTAAAGCGAAGTGGCCTGACCGCATTACATTACTAAGAGGAAACCATGAATCTCGGCAAATAACCCAAGTTTATGGATTCTATGGTAAGTGTGGTTATTCATGTTTTACAAGTATAAATATATTGAATTATTTTTTAAAAAGATTTACTTACGTTATTAAATTTCCGTCGTTAAACTTTATTTAAGGCCTTTAGACAACTTTTGGGTCAGGCCAAATGTCCGTGGTGTCGGTATAAAGTAAAATAACTAAAAACTATTAAAACATAACACTGACATTTATAACTTTTTTTAAAAAATAAAGAAAGCAGACAGGGCAATAACAAAAGCTATTTACGAAAAAGAGTAAATCATGATACCTTTGTGGTCAATTTTTAAAAACTCAGCTGCCTGATACTAAGATATCTAAAGAATGTTCGCCTCTTAGATCGTGTGCTGTGGATAAATGGTGAATATGATCATTTGTGGTAAACAAGGAAATATAAAGCGGGTCAGTGTTTTATTATGAATAAAAATCCTACTACTGTTACGAGTGTTTTATTTGCTCAATAACGTTCATGAGAATCTGTTCTATTAATGTTACTCCTATCAGTGGTGAGGGAAGGATTTTTGGTTGTGATCCAGTGCGTTTTTTGTCGATCCTGTTAATATCTGAATTCGATTTATGAATGATGCATGATGAGATCATATCGTGTTTTGATTCGTTCAAGTGCTTAAACACTGATACTGGGCTGGACGATTTTGCTGTCGTAATATGTCCTTTATCTCTTGTTTTCAAAAATTCTTTCGTCATAACAGTTCGTTTGATTTCATTCACAGGTGATTTTATAGTCAAGAAGGTGGAAAAAAACAGGTGTCATAACCTTTGTAATAATCTGTAATCTTTTTGCGCCGTCTGCGTTGGAGAAACCCAAACACCTCTAACAATCCGTATCAACAACCATCGCTACTCCTTCAAATCACAATTTCCGCACCTCCCTATGCCTGAACACACTTCATATCATGAGTGCACCTTTAACAAAACCTTTCGAGTCAGCATCCTGAAAATCCTGAAGCCTAACTCACCCGCCACAGTTGGAAAGAGATGGGAGCAGACGTACATGTCTATCCTCTCTGCCAACCATTAACCCGTCCTGAACTGCAAGTAACCTCCCTACAGCACAATCTCCTCTTCTTCGGTGCTTCCTCCCTCCATTCTCTACTTCCTTCGGTCTCCATTTTAATTTGCAATTTATTATTATTTTTCTACCCTCTTATTCCTTTAGTAATCCTCGCACCTATTCCTAATTACCTCCGCGCTCCCTAGTTACCATTTGGTGTTTTCTCCGACCCATGTAGTCATTTTCTCACCACCATAACCTGGCCATACTGTTACCCAGCATTAGTTGGCATCATGACGATTCCTTAGCACCAGTCCATTGTTTTTCTCATCTCAGATAGACGCCACCTTTTATATCTTGTCAATATAATTATTTTCAGTTTTGTCGGATTCCGTTTCCTCTCGTGACTTCTACTTATTCTGGCATGGGGTAGGTAGGCACATGGGTTCAAACCCCACGGCCGACTATCCTGATTGAGGTTTTCCAGGGTTCCCTCTAGTACCTTAAGAAAGGCCCTGGCCGATACCTTCCTCTACCGAACACATCCCGACCTGAGCTAAATATGCCAATAGGCCTTAAATAAATTCCAAATTCTACTTATTCTAACTAACTCTAAACCCAGCGTTTAGGTAATGTATTTAGTCATTTCTGATATTATGCAAACATGATGACGTGAGTATTCGTAGAAAGGTTGGAGGTTTGAATATATCGATTAAGCTTTTATCATCTGTGTGTTCCAATAGTTTCATTGTGATAGAATATCTTTTAATCGTAATTAATTTCATTTTCGTAATGAGCCTAAGTGATCTAAGCTATAATAAGGAAAAATGTGTCAGAGTCAAGAAATTAGTATTTTTTCTTTGGCCACATCTTCCACGTTATTACAAGGGAGAAGATGCTAAAAGGCCGAGAATGTAGATACCACATAGCGATAGAGAAATTATGTAATAATTTCGTTTTTGTGGGTAAACTTCCTTTAACAATAATTTTACAGTTAAATTTATCCACATTTTCAGTAGTTCCATGTAAGAAAATGGAAAACAGATTCTTTTTAAACTTCTCTGTAGGGTCATTCCATGCCAAATCAGGCAGGTCATGTAACCCATAGTTTCGAATGTTGATGAAATTTAGTACATAGATTCTTGAAAGGATTCTTAGTACAAATCCAAAAGTTAGAGGTTCCTAGGCCACCTGAATCCAGAGTTATAACGCTTCAAAGTTGACATGTTTTGTCATCAAATGCTGCCGTGACAGACACTTTACGAAGACACACATTTCTGAATTTTATTTTTTTAAATCATGCTTTATGAATTATAAAGGACACGATAAGGTGTTTCTTATGTAACATTTATCAGAGAATCCAAATTTGATAACAAAATTGTGGTAGAGCCAATAGTGTTTGAGATATGGGTTTGTTTGCCAAAAAAGCAGTTTCTGAAATGGTGTTCACCTTACAACATAATAGCATGAATATCTCAAAACGAACCAGATACAGATATGAGACTTACACCATTAAAAAGATAAGAAAAATTGCCATAAAATGGTGTAATAAAAATAGCGGGTTCTTGGTGGGAAGTCCATCTGCAAAGCACTTTTTTTGTTTTTGTATCAGTATTTATATATAATTACGTTGACTTTGCAATATACCATGAATATCTTAAGAGGAACACCAGATGCAGATATGGGACTTGCATCATTGGAAAGAACAGAAAATTTTCTGTAGCATGACTTAATAAAAGTTGTGGGTTCTTGGTGAGAAGTCCATGTAGATAGCACTTTTTTGTTTTTACATCATTATATATATATATATATATTTAATTGCCGATGACCTTGCAACATAAAACCACGAATATCTCAGGATGAACACCAGATGTAGATGTGGGACTTGCACCATTGGAAAGAGCAGAAAATTTCCTACAAAATGACGTAATACAATCAGTGGGTTCTCGGTAGAAAGTCTTATCTCCAAATCACTTTTCTGTTTTTACCTCATTATATATAATGGTGTGAACATTGCAACATAACATCATGAATATCTCACAAAGGACACAAAAAAACAACTGCTCTTTTGAACTGGAAATACCCGATATGGCATGTTGAAATGTCGCTCACCACTGTCGGTAAGTGCACAGTAATAATTGCATTACCACCCCTTGTAAACTGCGTGTTAATAAGAAAAAGTGAATAACTACACCGTGGGTACATACTAGACCTAGGGGAAAGTCGTATGGTAGGGTGGACCTTGATGGAGGCCATCTTGAATTCAAATCAAGTTTTTTAAATAGGAATACGGTAATGTAATAGAAGATTTTGGCCTAGAATTTAATCAGAAAAACAATGGTGACATTAGTTTTAAGATACGCGCAGGTGGTAAAATGTTACAGGCATATTATTTTTTTGTTTCCGCTGTGCACAAGTCCCTTACAATAAAACGAATTCTAAACTGCGTGTTAATGGTAATAAGTCAATAGCAACATGGTGGATATATATGCAGTCGAGAGGAAAGTCCATGATAAGGAGGAACGTGTCGGCGGCCATCTTGAATTAGACACAAATTTTGTAACTAGAAAGCATAGCGTGCGATACCTCATTTTAATAGCAAATGTTCTCACCAATCCAATGTTATGCCTATTTTTGCTCTATCGTTAACAAGTACGAAGTTCCTGTTTATTGTTAGCCATTTTGCGTTCCTAGTCACGCCAAACCTTCATCAAAGTGCTAACTGGAATGTTAACACATGCGGTGTAAATTAACATGTTACCCATTTAAAAGAGCGACGTATTGACGTTTGGAACTCAATCACAACAGCCCTAACTTCGTCTGGTTAGCGATAGAGCAAAAATAGGCATACCATTGGATTGGTGAGAACATTTGCTATTAAAATGAGGTGTCGCACGCTATGCTTTCTAGTTACAAAATTTGTCTGATTTAAGATGGCGAATTTCAAGATGGGCGCCGTCACGTTCCCTCTTATCATGGACTTTCTTCTCGACTTCATATATATCCACCATGTTGCTATTGACTTATCGTTAACACGCAGTTTAGAATTCGTTTTATTGTAAGGGACTTGTGCACAACGGAAACAAACAATTAATATGCATGTCCATCTTATCACCTGCGCGTATCTTAAAACTAATGTCACCATTGTTTTTCTGATTAAAATCTAGGCCAAAATCTTGTATCACATTACCGTATTCCTATTTAAAAAACTTGATTTGAATTCAAGATGGCCGCCATCAAGGTCCACCCTACCATACGACTTCCCCCTAGGTCTAGTATGTACCCACGGTGTAGTTATTCACTTTTTCTCATTAACACGCAATTTACAAGGGGTGGTAATGCAATTATTACTGTGCACTTACCGACAGTGGTGAGCGACATTTCAACATGCCATTTCGGGTATTTCCAGTTCAAAAGAATAGCTGATTTTTTGTGTATGGTCTTTTTGTGGGACTTACTTCCTCTGCGTAAAATTTTAAGGTAGGTTTCGATACGAGCTCATTGTTACTTCCCTTGTCAGGAGGAACACCAGATGCGGATATGGACTTGCACCATTAGAAAGACCATAGAATTTGCTATAGGATAACGTAATGAAAACAGTGGTATTTCAGTGGGAGCTCTATCTGCAAAGCATTTTATTTTTGTTTTAACGTAAGTAGCATATAATTGAAATTTCGCTGTTTAGCCGGTTCTAGATGGTAAACGGTTAATCGGACAGACATGAAAATTTATGTCAGTGTGGTTAATGACATGTGGAAGATAAATATTGAATAAACAATTCCAATTGAAACCTTTCAATGTGTGTTTACACTTTACTAACACTTTATGATCATATCATATATGCATTTTACAAATTATGTACAGTCTGTTTGTGTCTGTACCAAACGTATTTCAGGCTACAAAATATATTCCAAATAACGTCCATCTATGTCCAGAACATTTTGAAAGGATACTGGGGATGTTGTGGTAAAGTTCTGTTTCTGATTCGTGGCGTTCTTTTTTCAATCCCCGCTTGTGTCACGTGGGAGTTTGTGATGGACAAACTCCGTGTGTGCGTGTGTTTCGTCGGCCTTTTCTCCCACTTTCCTCATTCGATTAACTCTCCCATCATCATCATCCATTTGGTCTGAGCCGAAGTTGCCTAAACATCCTACATAAAATTTAAGTTCAAATTCAAGCATGGAATAGTGTGCAGCAGTACTTCACTAAGGATTTCCATTCGTGTCTTAGATGTCACTGTTGTTATACGCATCTTTCGATCGTAACTTGTTTGGATGTTTACTTAATAAAACTTGTTCTTTGAATACCCCCTTAACTAGAAATCTCTTAGGTGGAGATCAGGAGATCGGGCTGGCCAAGCATTTGGATACGAGTTACTAGTGACTGGATTTGCACCTCATGCTTTTCTGAGAAACTGTTTCACTTAGCGATCGATGTGAGGTTGATCATAATCCTGCATGAAAGCTGTTGTGTCAATATTATCTCAGTCCTGCAAAGTGGGGATAACATATTAGCAAAGCAAATTTCCAAAATGCTTGGTCAGCTCGATCTTGTGATCTCAGCCTAAGAGATTTCTAGTTATGGGGGAATTCGAAGAACAAGTTTTATCAAATGAACGTCCAAACAACTTACGATCGAAAGATGAGCAGTAGTATCAAGCACACGAATGGAAATCCTTAGTGAGTTACTACTGCACACTGTTCTATGCTTGAATTTGAACTTAAATTTTATGTAGGCAGCTTCGGCTCAGAGCAAATGTATGATGATGGGAGAGTTAATCGAATGAAGAAAGTGGAAGGAAAGGCCGATGAAACATACGCACACACGGAAATGTCCAACACAAACGGGGATTGAAAAAAGAACGCCACGAATAAGAGATAGAACTTTATACCACTTTACCACAACATCCACTGTTCCTTTCAAACTGTTCTGGACATAGATGGACGTCATTTGGAGTATTTTTGTAACCTGAAATACGTTTGGTACAGACACAAACATACTGTACATAATTTAAAAATGTATGATATGTTCATAAAGTGGTAGTAAAGTGTCCGTAAAGTGTAAACACACATTGAAATTTTGCAATTGGAATTGTTTATTCAATATTTATCTTCCACATATCGTTAACCACATTGACATAAATTTTCATGTTTGTTCGATTAACCGTTTACCATCTAGAACCGTCCAAACAGCGAAATTTAATTATATGCTACTTATATTAGAACAAAAATAAAATGCTTTGCAGATAGAGCTCCCACTGAAATACCACTGTTTTTATTACGTCATCCTATAGCAAGTTCTATGGTCTTTCTAATGGTGCAAGTCCCGTATCTGCATCTGGTGTTTGTTCCTCTTGAGATATTCATGGTACTATATTGCAAAGTCAACGTGATTATATATAAATAATGATATAAAAACAAAAAAGTGCTTTGCAGATGGACTTCTCATCAAGAACCCGCTATTTTTATTAACCATTCTATGGCAAATTTTTTTATCTTTTTAATGGTGCAAGTCTCATATCTGCATCTGGTGTTCCGTTTGAGATATTCACGGTATTATGTTGCAAGGTCAACACCATTTCGTAAGCTGACTTTTTCGCAATCATAAACTCATACCTCAAAAACTGTTGGCTCTACCACAATTTTGTTATCAAATTTGGATTCTCTGATGAATGTTACATAAGAAACACCTTATCGTGTCCTTTACAATTCATAAAGCATGATTAAAAAAAAAAAAATTCAGAAAGGTGTGTCTTCGTAAAGTGTCGCTCGTGGCAACATTTGATGACAAAACATGTCAACTTTGAAGCATTGTAACTCTGGATAGAGGTGACCTAGAAACCTCTAACTTGGGGTATATACTAAGAACTCTTTGAAGAATCAATGTGACAAATTTCATCAAAATCTGAAACTATGCTTTGCATACATTTCACTCTTTTTGTACCTGATTTGGCATGGAATGACCGTATAGCTAATATGTGAAAGTAAGTGGTATAATAAATATGTCGTGTAGGGTAAAACAAAAAGATGGACTAATATGTATTTCTTGATGTCCTGTCCACTGTGTTGTTAGGAATACTCAACCATTCACCGATAACTTCTCTGATCACATAACAGCAAATATTTTTAACTCGCATTCTTGTTTATTCCTTGTAACATTTCTTACTTCTCAGAATATTCTGAAGATTTTTTTTTAGCAGTATGTGTATTGATATAGAGTTACTTTGTCAGTGTTTGTTCTAAGAGGATTTATCTTTTTTTTCAGACGAATGTCAAAATAAATATGGTAATGCGAATGCATGGCGATATTGCTGTAGAGTATTTGATCTCCTCACTATAGCTGCAGTAAGTTATTCCGTTCCTAATTTACAATATTTTTAGCGATAATTATATACTTTAGCGTACTTAATTCTTATGATTTATAAATTCAAGTTGACTTGCTTTGTTTTAAGTATATCAAAACTTCTTATCGAATTTGAAACAGAAATTTCAGTATATACGTGATATGTCCTTTATTTATATTTTATTTAACAAGTTCCAAGTGGCCATTTTACAGTGGCGACCAAACAACAACCAAGGGATGGATCTTGGAAGATATAGGTCCTGGCCTTTTTCAATATACCGTCTCATTATTTGCCTGGTGGGGCAGAGAGAAAATCTCCGTTAGGATAGGCGATCGTTGTAATGGATCCCAGAACCTTCAGAATGCGAAACGCGCTGCCAATTGAACTACGGCCTCACTACAAAAGTACAGTATATCATGCGACCGACGCCCCTTGACCACGGCTGTTGCAAGGGAACAGTGTTCTAAGTGATATATAATTCCCCCTTCCCCCGAATAAATGCTGTTGAAAATTTCGTTATCACTGTCTAGATTTTCTGGTCATTAACTGATCCAGTTTCCTAAAATTTGTTCAATAAATCAAAAGTAGGGGCTTTTTTTTTATGAAACTTTATCTCAAACTTTAAATATTTCGTGTCTTTGATCCTGCATATTTATCTTTAAGGATAAAGGTACGCAAAAATAAGAAAAAAAATAGTAACAAACAATTAGACATTTTACAGCGGAATGTAAATTCTATTTTGAGTTTCTTTTACCTTGACTTGTTTTACAAAATAAGTGGTGACTTTAGGGAAACTCTGTGCTATCTACACTGTTTGACAATTGCTAGGGAACAGCTGGAATTCGGCATATATGTTTTCTCCGCGTCTGTGTATCTGCACGAAGCGGCTAGTGGAGGACACTAGAGAGTAGTCATGACCTTGGAAATAAACAACAGTGTGAATAGAATGCCCTTATCAGCAAAACTCAACCAGTCAATCGAAATGCCGTAACAACGGTAGACGATTGAACACGGTAGTGATACATTTCAGTGCAATACTGCCGTGTAAAGTGAACCTTCTATGGAAGATGGACGAAAGGCGTCATCAGTGTGATTATGATCGCAAAAGGGCAGTTGGCCGCCTTCAGGCAGGTCAAAATATTACGGAGGTTGCGCGTGTGATAGGAGTCGCACCGAGTGTGATTTCTCATCTGAAAAAGCTGCTGTGTCGAGAGAAACGGTCTTGCTTATACATAGGGAAAGTTGAGGAAAGAGTACCACAGCTCGGAGAGGATCGTTGGAGAAAAGAAATAGATCTGCTACTTCTACGCGGATTACTCAAGATGTTGCAAGTGCGTCAGGCACCCGTTTATCACCGAGAACCATGTCACGACTACTGAATAATGTCGAGTTATATCCTCGGAAGCCAGCTCGGTGTGTGCCATTATCCTCAAACATCATCGTTCCAGATTACAGTCCTGTGTGTAGAATCAGCGACAGCGATGTTCTCAGATGAATCCCGTTTCAATGTGGCTATCGATTCAGGACATCAACTGGTCTGGAAAGAATTGAGAATACGTTACCGTCAGCAAAACATCTGTGAGTGTGAGTTATGCTGATCCTGGAGTCATGGTATGGGCAGATATCATGACGAATGCAAGGACACCTGTGCATATCTTTGAAGGAGTATTTGTCACGGGAGAACGGTATTGTACCGAGATCTTGGAGGGATATGTTCGTCATTTCTGTGGTTCTCATGACTTTTCATGGACGACAATGCCCGTCCCCACAGATCTGCCCGAGTTCCGGAGGTACTGGAGAGAGAGAGAACATCGCGCGAATGGACTGACCTGCGTATTCGCCATATCTAAATCCCATTGAACATGCTTGGTACTCCTTCCTCGACCCCAACTATGCATACGCACGGCGTTCCTGTGAAAGGGTTCCCACTCACCTGGAATAGTCAGGGAATCCAGCTTAGCACTAAAAAGTCCTTGAAAAGTCAAGGAATTTCACTTAAAATGTCTGGAAACCTGGAAAAGTCAGGGAATTTGATAGCTTATTGTTTGAAATTACTTGGAGGCTAATGTGCCAACCATGAAGCAATTTAAGAAAAGAATGCAGTGAAATATGTTGATGTATCTTTATTTTCATGCATCTATTATCTTTATTTTCCCATGGAATTATGATGTATATACAAAATGGGGTACCTGGAAATTTCTGAGTAGTGACCTGGAAAAGTCAGGGAATTTGATCTTGGCAAATGAGTGGACACAGTGGCTTCTTTCAGACGGGAAATCACACTCGGTGCGACTCTTAACGCACGCGAAATCTCCGTCACATTTTGAGCTACCTCAAGGCGACCAACTGTCCTTCCATGATCATAATCACTCTGATGATGCCTTTCACCCATCTTCCATAGAAGGTTCAGTTTACACGACAGTATTGCACTGAAACGTACCGCTACCGTGTTCGATCGGCTACCGTTGTTACGGCCTTTCGACTGACTGTGGATGAGTTTTGCTGATAAGGGCGCTCGACTCGCACTGTTGTTTATTCCCAAGGTCACGACTACTCCGTAGTGGCCTCTGCTAGTAGATTCGTGCAGATACACAGCCGCGGAGAAAACATATATGCCGAATTCCAACTGTTTCCTAGCAATTGTCAAGCCGTGTATATTGAAAAGGAGGAGTATCTTAAAGATTTTCAAGTAGATGTGCCGATCGTGTTCAGTTTTTGTGATCAGATTGTAGAAGTAATCAAATTATGCATATCGTCGTTCTGGAGGAAAGAGTCCCTAACTTAACATCTGTAAGGAAATACAAACTGAGTTGATGAGTTCTTCCTTAAGGAGGAACACTTCTGCCCCTCAGTTAATGAATACTACTATTCAGTTTCTGTGATAAAATACAATCGATTTAAATAAATGACTTTTTCTACATAAATTTGCGGGAAGAACATTATGGAAAGCCCATTAAGTCAAAATAACCGAAAATGCAGTTAGTGACTTTTTCCTCCAAAACGACGATGTGATCTCCGCTTCTTCTCAATTGCTGAAAATATTGGGTTGGTGCATGCATATTTTTTATAATGTTTGCGAATTCAGTGCCCATGTGCCGTAGCGCCTGTGTGTTCATTTGTTTTATTAAAAGTTCATGCAATATATCTTCAAACATTGTTCGTGTTCCTAATCAAATATCTCACTGAAAGCTGAATATATTTTAAGACCCCAGTGGGTATTTTAACTGACACTAAATATCAGTATTTAATACTTCACCTCTTGGCTCGATAGGTCAGATCTATTCATGGCAATCAAAAGTTAATTTTGTTTTGTTTTTAAAATCAGTTCTATAAATATAGTATTTCATATTTATTTCTGATACATTAATTTGTTTATGTATTGCTGAACAATTGTCAGCTTGTAAAAAATACGCTTTTGACAATATTCTGTTTCGTACGTGAGTGGATTTATCGTAGTAATTTTTGTTGATTCCTAGAGCAAGAGAAGTATGTGGCTTCTTTAGAATATACAGGGTGTCTACTGACCTGGAAAAAGCCTGGAATTCAAGCAGAAACCTGTAATCTTTTTGAAGTTACTATATTTAACTGAAATTTTCACTTTATTAATTACACTCTGTAAACATTTAGAAGAAATTGATTGAATTTGTGAATTTAAGGTCTCAAAATGAGGCACTTAAAATAATTGATTTTAGAAAGAAGCTCTCAGACGTCTTGTGAATACGGGTGTGGCGACCCCACGGGTACCCGAGCTTATATCAGCCATACTTCTCATTGATGCCCTGTTTTTCTTCTCATTTCATCTTTCTCTTATCCTGTTCTCTAATCATGCATATCTTATTTTCTTTTCTATATGTGCTTTGGGTCTGATGTTAAAATAAGTTTTAAAATTACATTAACTTCAATATATATTTCGTCAAGTATTTGAATTCATATAAAACCATTTTAAACGCACAGAGAACCCAATTGCAATTATTATGGCTCACTTAAAAGTAATGTCTTTAATATTGTTCTCTTAAGGCCGCTGATCCTTTCATTATTCAATGTTAAATTTCCGTAAGGCCTATTTTAGCTTTGAAAACAAAAACTAATAAACATATATTAATTTGCAAATATTCATATGAATTGTTTTCCTTCGCTCTACACTACTTATACATCCACTAAGCCAAATCTCAGTTGCGTGCGTTATAAATTACAAATGTACGGTAATTCGCAAAAAGTGGTTGAGTTTTACATGGAAAATTCCATAACAATTTTATTTAGCTTTCATCTTTTCATCCACTACATTTATGAATTTGGTATTTTGTACAGTGATAAATAGCATGTTACTTTATCATATCTATAGCATTCTTTCAACATATTATTTACCATAAAAGCAATATTTAAATATATATTTTTTCCGGGCCGACACAAACCGCGCCTATATGTGATTTATGACTCGCAGAAAGAAAACCCAAAGGTAGCTCCTCTGTAGTCCCTCGACTCCCTCCTGCGCTTCTTTTCAAGCTAGTCTTTATTTCATCTGGTACTCAGCCTTTTCTAGACGGAAGGTTGGTGACAATTGTTGTTTTCTATTGGTAATAATTTAGTTGAACTAAGAAGAGCCTCGTCTGCAGATCCATGAACAAAGAGTGAGAGAGTGTATGAAGAGATTGAGTATGAAACAGAGCAATTGTGAGGTATTTCCGTGCCCGGGACATATGTATAAAATGTCGTCCCCTCCGCCCGTTTTATTGGAATTTTATTTACTTTAATATATTCTATATGAATTGAATAAATATTCCTAATAATTGCGCATGCCACTTCTGATTTTTTAATAAATTTTGCGAAAAAAAAAATAATATCAAAACTCAAATTGTGTGTGTGTTAAAAAGAAGACTAACCTTTTTTTTTTAATCTGCCAAATTTTTATTTCGGCGCTTAGTACATTTGGAGCTTTTTCTTTTATATAATAGTTTTCGACGCCCCCGATTTTCCCTCTCCCCCTCAGTTACAGCACCTGAGGCAAGTGCTTTACTCACCTCACCCTCACTACGGCACTGGTGTGAAGTATTATGTTGTATGGAATTGAATTAAAATTTTTTATGGCCTTTGGGCCAGAGCTAAAACCGGTTCACAGCCCGGTCCAAAACTTGACCCGGTGACCCGTTTCAGCTCTGGTAGTCGGCCAGGTTCTAGTTAGTAGGTACTATCCTGGCATTTGGCTGGTGCGACTGAGTGTGTTGTATTGAGTAGAAACGTGGATTTTATGAAAGGAGGAAGAGAGAAAATTTGAAGCCCTTGAGATGTGGACATGAAGAAGAAGGGAAAATATAGCTGGACACAAAAGATGCGCAAGTGCTGAAGAGAGTAGGCGAGATATGAACAATACTGGAGACAATAAAGAAGGAACTGGTTAGGACATTTATTGCACAGAGATTGTATACTGAAGGATGCTTGAAAAAAAGAGGAAGAATCAAGCTCCTTGACTGTAGGAAGATAAATCATATGCTAAGATAAAAAGTAAAGCACGAGATCGGGATGAATAGCGACGGCTTATAGCTTGCGTCCCCTGAAAGACCTGCCGCTTTTGGCAAAACACTGATGAAGATAATGATTTGTGTTACGAAGTCATATTTTTTAGATTCTGAATTGAATTCAATTGTTATTAACGTCCTAAACGAGCTGTGAGCTTCTAAGGATGGGACCTACAATTTTTGGTAAAGCTGGCTCCGAACCATGGCTAGAAATGGACAGGAGCAGACCCGAACGCCGTTCTAGTTCGTGAATATCTGGAACTTTACTGTTCTGTCTCGTCAATATGGTATTCATAGGCAAGAGAAGCACAATAGCATAACAAAGGTAAAAAGTTACTTTTCTTGAAAATTTACATTTCAAGCCCTGCTCCGAACCACTTCGTTCAGTGGGCTTCAACGGGAATTGAATCCGTGACTGCATGCTCAGAAAATGAGCCCGCTAATCTATTTTTTATTTATTTTTTTCCTGCCTAAACAGGCTTCACTGATTTCCACTGAGATTCTTCGATTTACCTGTTTAGACTAGATTAAAATCACACACACTAACATCCATTTCCAGGGCGGGATTCGGATCCACGATCTTGGAGTCAATGGATTAGCGCACCAACCGACTCGACTGCCTCAACCGGCACCTCTCGACTACCCCGAGGTCTTTAGTTTTAGAAGTAGAAGCTTACATATCGGCATAGCACAAGTCCACAATGGGCCTGTATCTCCAGTTTGAGGTGCTTTTGGAGGGCCTGAAGGATGGGGTGGTACTGGGTGAGAAGATTGGGAATGGAGGAAGCTACTCGAGGAGGTCGTTTGGAGTTGGGATGATTACGGGCACGGTCCAATTGTTTACGGATGAGGTGTTTGGGATATCCACGGTCAGTGAGAACTGAGGAGAGGGTCCTGAAATAGTTTTGTAGCAGGTTATCAGAGGCACAGATGCGGGAGCCCAGGACAGCAAGAGCGTATGATATGTTATGGATGGGAACTATTGAAATGGAGATACTGCATACTGTTGGTAGGTTTGATGTGAACGCTTGTCTCAAGTCGATTGTTCTTGAGCCAGATATCCACATCAAGGAAAGTTACGTATTCCCTCGAGAAGGACTAGGTGAACTTGACGGGGAAGGTGCAGTTGAGGTTTTGCAGAAATGTTTCCAGAGACTCTTGTCCGTGGGTCAAGCTCAAGAAAACATCTTCGATATAGCGAAGCCAGGTGAAAGGTTTGAGAGGTGTGGAGTTGAGGTATTGGGTCTCCAGGCGTCCCATGAAAAGGATGGCGTAGGAAGGGGCCATGGGAATGCCCAGGCTGTGCCTTTAATTTACTGGACATTGTGCTTATCAAATGTAAAGTTGTTCATGGTGAGGACAAACTGGGCTAGCTGAAGCAAAAATGGTGTACTGGGTTTAAGAGAACTGGGGCGTAGAAAGTGTTCGAGAAAGTGTTCAAGGGCAGCGAGGCCATGTGTGTAGGGAATGTTGGTATACAGTGATGTCACGTCGACTGTAACTAAGATGGTGTCAGGTGGGAGAAGATCAGAGATAGAATGGATTGTGGAGAGGAAGTAGTTGGTATTCTTGGTGTAGGAGGGGAGAACCTGGAAAAACGGTTGGAGATGGTGGTCAAGGAAGCCGGAGATTCTTTCAATGGGAGAGCGAATATTGGAAACGATGGGTCTGCCGGGATTACCAGGTTTATGGATTTTGGGAAGTAGGTAAAATTTAAAAGTTCTGGGATTGTCAGGACAGAGCATAGAGACATGGAACGCGACAGTCCCTCATGGGGTCCATGCGCTTGAAGGTAGGTGCGGATCTTCTTAAGGAAGGATTGGGTGGGATCTTCCTCGAGGGGACGGTAAAAGGTATGATCGGAAAGTTGTTTGATGGCTTCATTCGGATTGGTAGTCAGAGTATTCATGACTACCGTGATGGATCACTTCTCAGCCGGGCGGATAATGATGGTTGGATCAGAACGAGGATTGGAGATAGCTCTTCGTTGTGATGTGGTAGAAACGTGTCAATGAAGCCATGGTGAGCAATTTGTTTGGAGAGGAAGGAAATATACAGTTCGACAGGTTGGATAGGAGGAAGAGGGGGAGGATCCTTACTGGACGGAAGGAATTAGTGGAAGCTGGGATGAGTTTGTAGAGGTGTCGGGATGAGTGGACCAGTGGTAGTGCCACCTGAGGTTACAGGCAAAAGCGAGGAAATCATTAAGTAGGTTGGCTTGTTCAATATGGCGGAAGGAGAGAAGGAAAGGCCGTACGAAAGGACTTTATGTTCGGCATCTGAAAGTGTGCGGGAAGAAAGGTTGAGAACTGTCTGCGGATGTTTAGGATTTTTTGGTTGGCTTAAGGTAGCGGGTTCACTTACGCGGTTACTTTTGAGTCTGTGGGGCGGAGGTTAGGTTGCTCCGGCAATTGCTAAGAGAGGTCAGATCAGGACGACTAATAAAGGAAGGGTTCAGTTCGAGTAGAGGGGGAGGAGTGGAGGATGAAGGGAGAGGCAAAGGAAGAGAGGAGCCTTGAGAGAGGGCAGAAAGAAAGTCGAGATAGTTTGGAAAAGTGTTTGAATCTCAGGTCAAGCAAGAAACGGGAAGCATCTGTTAGGGTTTCGTATATGTTAGAGATGGGGAGGAATTGGTATGGAAAGTAAGGTTTTCATGAGAGATTGCAGTTCTCTGGAGAGCTGTAAGGCTTGGTGAAAGTGTAAAGAGTGTTAGGGTGGTCAGATTAACAGGGGTGTATCTGCAGAAAGGAAAAAGCTTGTGTCGATCGGATGGCGAGAAACCGGAGAGGGAGATTTTGAGAGTTAGGCTTTTAGGTGTAAGTCCTAGGCGAAGGCAGGATTGCAGGAATTCAATATGTGAGAGAATACGGGAAAACTTACGTGTGCTGGTGCGAAAACGTGTAATCCAGAACAGAAGAGGATTGGAGCACATGATACCGATAAGAGTGCAGAAAGTCAAGTAAAGTCGAAGAAAGGGGAATGCAAAAAGTCAAGTAAAGCCCGGACGGGAAGTGGAGGAGTCAATTAACTGAAAGGAAAAACCACAATATAACTAAAAAGGAAAAGCAATAACTCAGAAAAAAAGGAAATAACAATAGTAATAGGAAGGCAAGGTACGAAGAGGGCGGGAACAAGCAACAAAGGTGGAAAATTCAAAGGAATGTCGAAACTAACTCAGCACAGAATAACAGGAAAACAGGACAGGACAAAGAAGTGGTGTGGTGGCCACGTGGTCGGAACAAAGGAAGCCCAACGCGGGAATATATAAGATGGTAAACAAGGTAGAAAAAAGGATACTTACATAGTGAAATTTTGAGATAGGAGCACACGAACTTCACCAGCACTATAGAAAATGGACAGAGGACAGGTGCTGGACTCTTGTTAAGGAAAAGCCATATTGTCAGCAGAATGCATGGTGACAGTGTGGCCAGGCTATGGAGGCGGGAAAATGACTATATGTGACGGAGAAAGCACCAAATGTAGAAGAAAGTGCGAAGGTTGCTAGCAGCAGATCAGGGGCTTCGTGAAGGAGTAAGAGGGTGCAGAATCAGAGGGGATGGGGAAATAATGGAGAATATGGGGAGAACAAAGAAACAATGTAGGAAAATAAAGAGCAACAGGGACTGAACAAAGAAGAGGAATGAAGAAGACACTGCGGTACAGGGAATTACAAGCAGTTGAGGCAGGGTTCATTGTTCGCGGAAGGATAGAAATGTACGTTTGTTCAGACCTCTTTCTAACTGGCAGGTGAGTCAGAGTTCAGGACTTCCAGGATTCTGACTCGAAAGGTTTCGTCAAAGGTGCAGCCGTGATAGAAAGTGTGTTCAGGTATGGGGAGGTGCGGAAGTTGATATCTGGAGGAGTAGCGATAGTTGTTGATGCGGTATGTTAGAGGAGTTTGAGTTTTGCCAACGTAGAAGGCGGAACGTAGGTTACAGAGTAGCAGATAAACGAGGTTGGAAGACATTCAACTGCCGGAGTGTCGGAAAGAGTACGTCTTGTGAGTGACAGGATGTACGAAGGAAAGACTGGGATCAAAAATAGGACAGGTTTTGCAGCGGGGTCTATTGCACTTGCTCTGTTTGAGGGGAGGGGGCGGGATAGATCCAGTTCTGGTGAGAATCGTGTTGAGATTCGGAGGTCTGCCGTAGACAATGTTGGAGCACGACGGGAAAACTCTTCCAGTTTCAGGTGACGCAGTGAGTATGAGGTGTGCCAGTTTGAGGAGCTTTTGGAGGGCCTGAAGGCTGGGGTGGTATTAATGAGAAGATTGGGAGCGGAGGAAGCTACGTGGGTAGGTCATTTCTAAGAAAATTGCTCCACGGTACACTGATAAAAACTTCCTTCCCCTTAATTTTAATAAACATTTCCTTTTACAGTATAGAATGGTTAGATAGTGTAAGAAATTAACTTTTGGGGCCTGAGTCAGATATGTCTAAACGCTGTAAATATATGTTTTAAGTAAAGAACTTCCAATAGCTAAACCGCAATGGTATATAAAATGAAAGAATCTTTGCCTGATAATTATCTAACATTATTGCCTGATAATGAACTACTTAATGCTTATTATTAACATTAGGCTCAAGGCTATTTTAGAACCAGATTTCAGGTTGTTTTGCTGCTGGCAACGCTGCCCGCTGAAAGTCGCTGATTGCTTGGGCACTTCCCACTGCACCCCACGCTGAAGCTAAGACCCCTCTCACAGGTCGACAGAAGTCAGCAGTGGGCAGTATATATATTCGTCTTCTGTAATGACTTAAAGAAATAGTATACGATTGGTATATACTTCTTTTAATTGACAAAATAAACATTTTTTGTTTGTTTCCAAACAAGTGGAAAAAGAAGAAAAACAGACCTGGAAAAAGCCTGGATTTGAAAATTAATGTCAGTACGCACAGATATAGCTGCGTATATATTCCAAATATAGCAACCTGTTCACATTGCAGTGAAGAATTAGTGCGATGCTTCAATATAATATTCTGACCTGGTTTAAAAAATGAAACTTGTAGAGAGCATTGTGTTAGGTATCTTTAATATAGACATGTTCAATCGCCTGAAATTAAAATATTGTATGATACTGAACAATGCTCGCGAAATAAATCGATGTCGCCGCGAGAAACCGTGCATATTGGTCCATTGCCTACGACCGCTGATTTTGGATAAGGGGATGAATAGGGACGCGCTTTGGATTCGTGTTCCATATCACGCCGTCGATCGTAACATTTTTTCTTTGTCCCATCAGGCGAATACCAGGATGATACCTTCAATTTAGCCTTTGGCCGCTACTTTCCCCATCCATATCTCAGGACATGTTTGCGGAGGTATGTTGTTCCTACAAGTTGTGAAACGCTTAGGTCGTAGCTGACACTTCAGTACATTACTGTAAATTTACGAAATAGAAGCCGTGAAGGGCTGTAAGTTTCATGGAGAGGGTGTCTACTGACCTGGAAAACCTGGAATTTTATTTTGGATCTGGAAACCTGGAACTCGAGCAGAAACCTGGATTTTTTTTTTTAATTATTATTTTTAACTTAAATGTTCAATTTTCTAACTTATATATTTTGTCAAGTGTTTTAATTCAAATAAAGCAATTTTAAACGCACCGAGGACCCAATTGCAACTATTATGTCTCACCGTAAAGCTTTAATGTCGCCCTCGTAAGTAGTTGCTTCAGTATGAATTGGATAGATTCAGAACGGCACTTGCTCAGTCCTCAGAGCGTCGTAACTTAAATGTATGTCTAGTTCTTTGTGAGATTAGATTGTAATGTAAATACTACGACCAGCTAATTTACTGAGATACACTTTTCTTGGGTTCCCACTTATTTATTCGAGATTAACCCATTTCGAATTTTAACACGTCTGTGCTTACCTGTACATACAATATTTTGATAATTTTTAGCTTGCATAATTCTTATACTCGAACAGGAATTTGTTGTAAATGTGACTTAAATACATCTTACCTACACATGGCAGGTATTCGACTCAAGTTCTTCCGGTGTGGCCGCAGCCGCTTTTTTTTTTTTTTTTTTTTTTTTTTTTTTTTTTTTTTTTTTTTTTTGAAAAGAAGGTTTTGGTGTCGAGCAACAGTGACAGCGGAGTAATGTAAAAATAGTGGGTTTTACGATTGGACTCTTCAAGTGTTTTGGTTAATAAATAATATACATCTTTCCACATACTTACATATACATATTTATTGAACTTTACATACAATATAATATAAAAAAATAAAATAATAAAGACATACTTAAATTACATTTCTACGATGGCCTGAAGGCTGAGCGAGAGCCGTCTTGAAGGATATAGCCTATTCATATTGAAGCAACTACTTAATAGGGCGACATTAAAAGCCTTACTTTGAGCTGAGTCATAATAGATGAGGTTAAATTCAATTGAATTTTAATTTACTTTATTTATTGTGTTTAGGCAACTTTATCTTAGTCGGGTAATTGATCAAATAAACATACTTTGTTTGCAAGAAGAAACATATTATAAATTAATAATGCAGGATATAAATGCATTTGTATAAATAAAGTAACTGGCCATTCCCCATCAAGAAGAATATTCAATAAAATGTTACTATGTGAATTAAAATGTGCTTCAAAGTTGGGTTTTACATGCACATGAATTAAACTCCTATTGAATGCACTTGTATATATTTTTAGTATTGGTTAGTTTTACTAAAGAATATTGGTTAGATTCAACTAAATATGTAGAAAGGTAAATTATATTTCGTTAATTTTGTATCTGAACTAACTTTTCTTTGAAATTTTATTAAAAAATATAAATCATACATTTAGGTTGTCCTATTTGTTTGTTTGTTACTGCACAATTTTCTCAACTGCCTTCTGGTAGGAAATATTCTACTTTATTTTCTTGTTTGAAATCTCTTGAAAACTTACATTTTAGTTAGGAACATAAATATTTTTTCAAGTTCTATATTGACTTAAAGAAAGAAATAGTATGTGTTTGGTATATGCGTCTTTTAATTGATAAACATTTTTTGTTTGCAGGAGGAAAAATAGTATAAATTAATGACTTGAAAAAAAAAAAAAAAAGGAGAAGAAAAGACCTGGAAAATCTGGAAAAAAAAATTAAATTTTAAAATTGATATCCAGTAGGTACCCTGTATACGGATAGTCAGATAACCAGAGTTCCCTTACTAATGCGCTATTATTCCAAATCTACACCATGAGACTAACTAATAGACGTTTCAATACGAACTTATTCCTGATGTAGACAAAACTCTCATATATTTAACAATCGGCTACGCATTTAAAATATTTCTGGTAAACACCATATGCAGTTAAAGTATGCAAAATATTTCGACTCGTAAGTTTCCTGCCTCCTTCCATGTTTCTTCGTCTGTCTACTAATGTCTGTCTGTCTGTCTTCGTCTGTCTACATGATCGATCTGGGTGAGAGTTTTGCCATCCGGAGATATATCCATGTGTATTTGTGTCTCTCTTTGTGCTGAAACTATATATGCGCTTTACTACTTGATCAAATGTTAAAACTGCAATTCTTATTGATACGGATTGGTGTTACTGATTCCTAAAATAAACTGGTGTAACACCTCAGATTCCACGCATTCTCCAAATCTACAAAAGCTGGCGTGATACCTTAACAGTGCTACTTACCCTGACACAGTTTGACTTGAGGCTTGCTTGGTCCCTTTCCCAAAGTTCGTTTGTGGTCCAAACCTTCAATATTGATTCAACTTTAGTACTTAACTGTTTCTTGAGACACTCACACCACAAGACTAAGTAACACAATAATACTATTTAATTTTCCGGTCATATCCATGTTGTCTGATTCACAGCGTATCTACGTAAATACACATGTTTACAAGAGTTAGCAGGAACAGTTATACAGCGCTAACACTATACAAAGGTTTGCTGGATCCAGATCCCATTCTACGGCAACATTATAAATTATATCCTGCGATGTGATGTCATAAATCAGCAATGTACCAGCAACACACATGTATTTCACAGCTCAGAAATTACGTATTTACTTCCAGTATCTCAAGATATACAAGATGTCTATCAAGAATCGTATGTTTCCATCCAGTCCAGAAGCTAGTTATTAATATCTTGAAATCTAAAATTGAAAATACGGAGAACGATAACTCTGCCTTTAACACTTAGGGTGGTGAAAGTGGGAGTAAAACCTCCGCAGATTATCATAAGGTCAGAAATATTTTTTTTTTAAATTTTGATCCGGAACGGGACAAGATGACCGGAGAATGGGGATACTACATAATGAAGTACTCCACAGACTGTATAATTCACCCGATATTGTAAGAATAATAAAATCATGACAGCTAAGATTGGCAGGCCATGTAGCTCCGATGAGGGAAAAACGAAGACCGAGGCGTCGTTGGGGTGACAGTATTAGAAGGGATCTTCTTGATGTAGGTGTTCATGATGAAAACTAGCATAATCCTGCCCACGATATAATCCAATCGGTTGGGGGTGTCTGACTGTTAAAATTGGGATCGAAGGAGGTGGGGTCAAAGAATTCCTGCGAGTGCGTCATGGCTTAGACTAACTGTAAGCCACATTATGCATATACTTCAAACCAAGGTTATTTGATTTAAAGCAAAGTGATTTAAATCAGTTTATTTTTTAAAAAACAAGGGAGAAATAAAGTGCAGTATTCTTAATAATTTTGTGATTTGAATCGTATGTAAGCTTTAAAATTCACCTTCGGTTCCTTATGTGATAATAGCCTCTTATGATGTACACCCAAACCAAAGTCATGGACCTAGAATTTTAAGAAACTATTTGATTGGTTCATTTCATATTACATGCGAAACTTTAAGAAGAGAACGTAGGAACTCAATTCATATTATACGTTAAAATTTGTATTACGAATATGTTTGTAATAGATATGAAAACGAACACACACAAATAAAAAAAATCCAGTTTTGGTTTACAAAACAAAAATTATTGTTTCGTAACTTACGCAAAATGTATTTGTATCAAATTAATTAATTTCTTCGGAACTTGCTCAAAAATAATTTATTCTTAATGGAAGGGTGACGTTTACCTATGTGTATGCTGAAGGATGAATATGCAAAACTGTGTATACACTAGTGATTTCAATGTACTACATAGAGGCCCGTGAATTTTATCTAAGGCCATTAGGCAAATTTGGATCAGACCGAATGGATGATGATGGGAGAATTGATGGAATGAAGAAAGTGGGAGGAATTGAAAAAAAAAACTGAGAAAATCCACGCACACCGTTTTCATTCACCACAAAGTCCACATGGCACGATCTGGACACATGGACTCCACGAACCGAAGGTGAGCGCTCTATCATTGAGCGGCCGCGGCTCCAAAATAGCTCTCATACTTTATGGAATTTATTGTCTTAAGATGTTCCCAAATCGATAGAACAATTTTGAGAGCTGAAAACTCCTGAAATGGACTCAAATATATCATACAAAACTTAAATCGTGGAACATTTCGTTTGGGAGATGTGGCGTGGAAAAAAGAAGCGATTGCGATTATAAAATTTGCGGTTACTTACAAGTAAAGTACCCGAAGTGAGGACTCGAGTTGCTCATCAAGTGATACCTTAAATTAAAGCTAGTGACGAGTATAATACACCTGTGAAATCCTAGCTGCAGAGCTCCAGAAATAAAAAGTTTATGGCGGGTCAAAGTTCAAAGAGAAAGCGAATTGTAGTGAAACAAGTCACAACGAAAGGCAGAACAAAAGTCAGAAGGACATGGGTTTGAATTGAAATGCGATTCATTTGAAGGAAAGAGGCACGTACAAAGTACTACACATTGATACAATCAATATGTAAGTCGTCAATGAAGGCGTGCGATAAGCAGATACTTTGCTCACAGTGAGCACACTTGACAAAAGAGATATTCTCACATGAGGTATTGTAACACTCGTCACGTATATTAGAATCAAAACAATAATCCAATGGAGACATCCAGGGCTCGGGCTCCTCATCCA